>PVJL010007854.1:50970-73294 GCA_004026885.1 Lyroderma lyra | reverse complement strand
ACACACGTGCACACAAGTACACACACACACACAGAAGTACACATACACCCGTGCACACAAGTACACATACACACGTGCACACAAGTACACACATAGACACACACACACACAGAAGTACACATACACACGTGCACACAAGTACACACACACACACAGAAATACACATACACACGTGCACACAAGTACACACACACACACACAGAAGTACACATACACCCGTGCACACAAGTACACACACACACACACAGAAGTACACATACACCCGTGCACACAAGTACACACATACACACACACACACACACACACACAGAAGTACAGACACAATTTTGTCTTACAAGCTCTTGAATTCCTTAGCACTGAGCACAGCACAGTCACATTATTTCTCATTTTAAATAATCAGGATTCCGTGCCTGAACAGTAGCCAGATGAAGGTCCACCCTGCCTGTCACACAGGCATTCGGGGGTGGGGGGTGCACCCCCGCTGATGCCCCCCTGAGGTGCCCCGGGCCCTCCCGCCTTGCACATCTGAGCACGGCTTCCACAAGGTCACGTCCACAAAGCCCCACGACCTCGGACCGGGAGCCGTGCTGACCACTCTGCTCCCCGGGGCCCTCGCTGCCCCCTGCTGAGCAGGTGCCACCATCCGCAGAGAGGCCCGGAGGCACCGTCGCTCCTCGGGAGGGCCTGTGGGCTTGCGGGGTGGGTTCGGCGACCTTGCCTGAGTTAGTGTTTCTGACACTTCTGGTGTTCCATTAACCTTTATTCTAGCTGTGAGGTGCAGCGCTTTGACAGTGAGCCCAGAGGAAAGTGTGTTTGGAAATAACATGCTTAAACGCGGACACAGTGCACGTCCTTGTAGAGCCGGAGTCGCTGTGCAGCCCTGGCTGCCACGTGGGCAGCATTGGGACTAGCTCCCGTGTCCCCTGGCGTTCTAACTACGGCGCAGGCCTGTGGGCTCAGGTGTTTGAGATGCTGAAACGCTGGGGGCAGCTCTTACACGGGCGGCCACGCGGCAGCTGGCGTCCTGTCCTCTGCCGGGCTCCGTGCTGGCTCTGCATGTGGTGACCACCCACAAGGCTACCCTGACCGCGTGGGCAGAGCCGCTGGCCTCACCTGCGCTTGTGTCGGGACACACTGCGGGTGCCCTGGGACCACGGGCATTCACTCTTGAAAGTCATGTTTCCTTCTCAGATCCTGGGGGATGCTTTATTGTGCCCCCAAAATTACCTGCCACAGAAACTTTTACGAAAACGTCTTTCACAGTTTTAATATTTCAGACTCCTGGGGTGCGGACACGGAGCCAGGCCTCTCTGTGCTGGGTCCCATGCCCTCAGCCCATCCTGGTGCCTTCCTTCCAAGACGCTGTCACACTGGTCACTCTGTGCTTCCCGCCACGCTCAGAGGAGTGGCCACCTGGCCAGGGACAGACCATGGGCCCCTCTCCACTCCTTCCCTGCTGACCAGCACCACAGGCCCAGTGCCAGGCCCGACCTCACCCCACCAATGCTGCTGGTTGGCCAGGGGCTCCCCATAGCTGGGGGCAGAGCCCTGATATTCTGGGATGCTCTGTGTGTTTGGGGGGTACAGTAGGAGGTGCCCAGGTGAGCACTGCCTACAGGTGGAAATGATATCCCCAGGGCTGGGAGCCAAGGACAGCCCAGGATTGCTGGGGAGGGGCTCCTCAGGGGGGACTCTGGGCGAGTTGTCCCAGGCCCTGATTTTCACCAGCCCTGCTGTCATGTGGGTATTTATTCGCTAACCGGGTGGAAACAGCTGGAAATGTGGCCGATCTTGAATTTCAGGATTCCTGACTTCGGACCCTGCAGTAAGGGCCCTGGAGCCACAGTGCTGAGCTGGGCTGTGAGGAGTGCGGAGTGCAGGCCTATCTGTGGGGGTGGCAGGCGGCAGTGTTGGGCTTTCACAGCATCCTCGTCCCTGGTCCCTCCCTCCAGTCTGTTGCAGTCTGCACCCCCACCCCCCATTTCCTGATCCTGCCTGCATTCCCCCACCCCGTGGGCTGAGGCATCCTCCCCAGGCTGAGGGGTCACTATGAACTGAATGTGGTATTCCCACAGCTGAGGCATCGCCTGGGCTGAGGCATCCCCATGAACTGAGGTGTCCCCATGGCTGAGAGGTCCCCCCAGGCTGAGACGTCCCCCATGTTAAGGTATCCCCATGACTCAAGGGTCCCCCCCGGCTAAGACATCCCCATGAACTGAGGTGTCCCCATGGCTGAGGGTTCCTCCCAGGCTGAGACATCCCCTGGGCTGAGGCGTCCCCTGGGTCTAGCCGGCTGTGCTGTCCCTGCCATCTCAGGGGACGCTCCTGCTGAGACAGAACGTGGGGGTGTGCACACATGCAGGAGCAGGGACTTGGCCTTCCCCTCTGTTACTGAGCCCCTCTGGCCAGTGAGCCCGAGAGCAGGGACTCAGCCAGGGGCTCACATTGACCTGTGTGAGCAGATGGCATCATGGCCCCTGGTGGCCCCTCAGGCACCATGAGGCCCTGCTGCTATTCTGACCCACCTTGGGCTCTGGACACACCTGCTTGGCAGGCCAGGTGGGGCCTTCTCTGTGTCCCCTGGTGCCCCACCCTCAGCTCTTATCCTCTCAGAGGGACAGTCTCAAGGACAAGCTGGGGCCTTCCGGCACCCCACCAGGCTGCTTGTGGGGGGCCACCCCACCACCTGTGGGCTTACAGCCTCCTGGGTCCGCATCTGCAAGTGGGGCTCCGTGTTGCGTGAATGTGCAGTTACAGGGTGCCCTGCCCCACAGGGTCGTGTCCCTGCAGCCTCTGAGTAGGGGTGTGGGGCAGCTCTGGCCTTTGACGCCGAGCCCCGTCCCAGGGTGAGTGTCCCACCCGGTAGCTCACACTTCAGCACTTCTGCCCCCCGGGGCCCCGCCTGCCGTCCGGCTGTGCTATTCCACATCTGAGGGCAGGACGGCCAGAGTCCCGGGGCGTGGGCGATGGGCCCTGAGTCTCAGGGAGGTGGGATTTTACAGTAAGTGAGGAGGGTGCGGACCAAGGCCGCCGCTGTCCTCCCGGAGCAGGGGCGGGGCTTCCGTGTGCCCTGCAGCCCCGCCCACTGCCCCTCCCACAGCCCCCCCTCTGCCCCAGAGCCTGTGCCCCAGACCACCCCCCACACCTCCTCAGTCTACCCGGATGCCCCCAGGTGTCGCCCCCAGGTGTCGTGCAGACCTTTGGTCAGCTGCCGGTGACGGGCCGTCAAGTGCGGGCTGCAGGCGGCGGTGGGATGCTTGGGGCCCTGGCTGTGGCCGTCGTGTGGAGGCCCAGCTGTGCTGACCCACGTCCGGTGTGGTGAGGAGCACGGTCGCCGCTGTCCAGGAGCACGGCTGTGCCACAATGGCGGGGCCACTGTGAGCCCCAGGAGTCCCTGACACCGCGCTTGCAGGAGCCTCTGGTGGGGCCAGCGGGGACAGTGGAGCCACCGGGAGCCCCGGGAGTCCCTGACACCACGCTTGCAGGAGCCTCTGGTGGGGCCAGCGGGGACAGTGGAGCCACCGTGAGCCCCGGGAGTCCCTGACACCGCGCTTGCAGAAGCCTCTGGTGGGGACAGCAGGGACAGCGAGGACAGAGGGGCCACCGGGAGCCCCGGGAGTCCCTGACACCGCGCTTGCAGAAGCCTCTGGTGGGGACAGCAGGGACAGCGAGGACAGAGGGGCCACCGGGAGCCCCGGGAGTCCCTGACACCGCGCTTGCAGACGCCTCCGGTGGGGCCGGCAGGGACGGCAGAGCTGGCTGAGGGTTGAGGACAGAAATAGCTGGTTTAGAAAAACTATATTTAATTTTAGGTTTGAGTGGGAGGGCGAGGAGGAGCAGTGTGAGTGGCAGGGAGCCCGGGCTCAGGAGGCCATCCCAACGGTCACACGGGGGACAGGAGCCTCAGATCGGGGTGCAGGTGACACCTAAGGTCAGGGAGACAGGCAGCGTTCTCACAAGGGCAAGTAAACGGCAAGTGAGCCCTGCGACGTGGGCACGGGGCTTTCGTAGATGAGCGGGCCACACAACGCGCTGTCCCCGCTGAACATGCCCTCGGACGCGCCCTGCGCCCCCCGGCCCCCAGGGCCACGCCCACACCGACCCCCGGATCTGCAGCCCCCTCTCTGTCGGGCTTGTAAAGAGGAAGCTGTTCTGTGAGGGCGCCGGTGTGTGTGACGGGGTGAGGCCGGCTGCACGCCCCCGAAGGCAGCTTCCGTTTTGCTTTTGCTTTCACGTGAGTTCTGACTGCCGGAGGGGGGTGATGACCACCGTTCACTCCGTAGGGGACGCAGCAGGGGCTGGGGCTCGCGGGGAGCCCTGGTGGCGGCCCTGGGTGTGCATCTGGGCCGCGTGGGGTCCAGGGCCGCTCCAGGCTTGGTGGCCGGTGGAGTCTCCGCAGGGAAGTGCCTGGTGCCGCCGACTGGGCTCCTGTGACGGTCCTGTGCTACGTGACACGCATCTCTCTTCTCTCGCTGCATCAGGAGAAGGCGACCCCAGGAGGCTGCAGGGTCTGCGGGGCTGGGGGACCTTCCCCCGGATGAGGCTGCCCGGTGGTGTTCGTGCCAGTTTGAGAATATTCTGTCTTTTCTAAACCAGAACTCCCAAAACAGCTCACTTTGTGTTTTTAATTCATACCAGCAAAGACACACGATTGGTCCCCCAGGCAGGGTTTACCTGTGTCTCTCACGTTGCCCTGAGCCCTTCCTGCAGATTGTACACACTTCATGTCTGATCTGCTCCTTGCGGCCGAGCCCGGAGGTGACCACAGTCCACCCCCCCGGTGTATCTGAGGCTTGCTGGCGCCCCAGCCCCAGAGAGCTTCTGCACCCTCCCTTCCAGAGCCAAGTCTGTGCCCCCAGAACCCCCTCCATCCCCCACTTGTGTCCCAGGAGGGCCCCCAGGGTTTGGGGACAGTTGGTGTACCTCTCTGCTCCATTCTCCACGCCTATCTGGAGTCCAGCTTGGGCTCTTCTGTGTGTGACCCAGGGGTGTATGGGGGTTCTGGAGCCAACCCTGCAGCGGTGCTGAGGAGCCTGGTGTGGTGGGGGCAGGCAGAGGGCACTGTGCCCTGCAGAGGCCAGGCACGGGGCACGGTGGTCAGAGGGTGACCTAGCAGCCATGCAGAAGTCCGAGCACAGAGGGCCGTACTCCAGCCACAGTTGCAGGGCCCGTGGGGGAGGGCGTTCTAGGCTTAGAGGGCAGAGCCAGTAGGAATTGGTAAGAAAGACAGGCGGCAAACGTGACCCCAAAGTGTGTGTCCACCGACCAGACGGACTGGAGGGACACAGCTGCCCTCTTAGCCGAAGGGCGGGCAGAGCAGGAGGCCCACCGTGGTGGTGTCAGAGGCGTCCCATGTCCAAGGGCATGAGGTGCACAAGGAGGGATGGGGTCCAGGGCCTGGGGCTTCCCTCCCCTGAGAGGCAGCCCCTTCTCAATCCACTGCTCCCTAATCCTTGGCCTCTGCTCTGACCAGCCAGCTGACCTTGGGAAACCATCTACCTTCCTCACTGTGCCTCAGTTTCCCCGCCTGTCCAAGCCCTCCCCTGTGGGGTATGGACCACACCCTGCCCCCCACCCCCAGCAGCCGCCCACCCGTCTGCCTCCTGCTTGGCTGGTCCTTGGCACGTGCCGTTGGGGGGTTAGCTGACTGGGGTACTTGGTCTGTCTGTCGTATTGTTTCCGGAATGGCTTCTTTGTGGCCTCATGGGGACCTTTGTTCTGAGAGGCGCCCCTTTAGCTGGTGAGCTGTTCCTTCAGTTCCTGTCCCCTCTGACACGTCCCCTCAGAGCCCTTAACTGTTTCTCTGTCGATGTGCACTTGGTCTGCTCTGCTTCTCACGGTCAGCTGATGATTTTGACACTGAATTTTTGCAATGTTTTCGTCAGTTCTGCTCTTTACTGGCCGCCCTGACCTCTCTTCATCAGTGACGCTTTCTCTCCCCTCAGAGAAATGTTTAATCTGTTTGTACACTGCTGTTTTATTTAATAGAATTATCCCCATAAACTTGGACTAACATGTCCCTGATTTCACTTCCACTCTTGCCAAGTTTAACAAGAAATTGAATGTTTGTTCGTTGCTCTAATTCAAGCTCCGACATTCTCGTGATGACACACAACAACACACAACAATGAATGCCACTCAGCAAGACACCACCACACGTGGACACAAATACGGCTGTGAGACCCAGATACGCCAAGGTCACGGCGCCTCGCCGAGCTGTGTGCACGTGCTGCCGACGTAAGCGCGCGGTGGCGTGTCCGCGAGCGCCGTTGTCAGACCTCGTGCACACACACGTACGCATCCACCAGGAGCACCGCCAGGCGGGGTGTGCTGTGGTGCGGGGCTCTGTCTCAGTCCCCGACACGTCCCCAGCCGCCCAGGGTCGGAGCCTGTGCTGGAACTCACACGTCCTTTCGCACCCTGCTGCCAAAGTCAGTGGTGCTCCCGGGAGCAGGGGCACTGCGCCCGCCTGGAGTGGCCGGGTCAGCCCCGTGGCCACCGGACGGCCTCCAGGAACATGCACTCGGTGCCCCAGGCTCGGCCCCCCACCCCCACCCAGAGCTCGCCAGCCATTCCCTATTGGTCTGCACGGGATGGCGCGCGGCCTCCCTGGGAGCCCCCGTCCCAGCCTGCAGGTCTCAGACGCACGGGGCGGGGCTGCCACATGCTCCTCTGGAACCCTGTTCAGTATTGTCATTTGGTCCTGGTGCCGGGACGAGGCAGCACGTGGGCCGCAGTGTGCGCTGTGCTGTCCGACGTGCAGGCTTTCGGAGCCGCTCGGCCACCTGTCACTGGGGCTGCCGGCACAGGCCCTGGGCTTCAGGAGCAGTTTATAGGGACACATGTTATAGTAGGCTCTGCAGACTGGAAGGGGACAGCCAGCGGGCGCATGTCACCGTGTGACAGGGGTGCCGAGTTCCAGGACTCCACGGTGCCCTGGACAGGGAGTGTGGCCCTCGAGCCCCAGGGCTGCGTGTGTGTTACGGGACAGGAAGGAAGTGTCATCTCCGTCTGCAACAGAGTTATAAAATAGTTAACAAAGGGTGGGAGATGACACAGTATTTTGTACCAAGTGTTAAAAGTAAAGGAAGGGCTGCAGACTTGGGGGGTTAAATTAAAGAGGCGCTCAGAGAAAGCTGTGTGTTTTCAGTGGGAATGCAGGGAAATCAGGTATTTCTGAAAACTGTGCTTCAGGTTTTTAAACACAAGAAGTTCATGGACGTTAGGGTCTAGTCAGCCTACGGTGGACACTTGCAGGAGCCAAAGTCAGCACAATTGAGGGGGTCAGGTGCAGACAGTGCACGGCTAGCTGGTCCTGCAAGCTGGTTAAGAAGACAGAAGAGTCCCTGTCAGGGTAGGATAAGACGGTTTAGAAGGCAGAAATAGCATTAACACGGACACTGGAGGTCAGGACCGAGGGAACCCCACGAGGGGACGTCATGGCAGGGTCACCCAATTATCTCGAACTCACAGGAGACAGGACGTGAGGTGGGCAGGGCGGGGGATCCGCTGAGGACTTCCGAGACTTCCTCAGCGCCAGGAACACGGGGGCGAGGTCGGGAGGAAAGCGGGCTCCGGGTGCACGGCAATCGGCCCTGCAGCCCTGACGCGGCGGCCATGGCCTCGGCAGAGATCTCTGTGCAGACGCGGCTGGCTGCGGTCCTGTCCCGCACACGGGACCCACCCAGAGAGGCAGCACGGGAGGGAACCCGGGGCCAGCCCCCCCAGGACCCAGCGAGGACTCGGCCCCCGAGGCGTGTGAGCCCTTCAGAGAGGAAATCCTCCTGCCAGGCGGCTCCCCAGCCCTGTAGCTGGGCTCAGGCTCGCCCGCTGGGCACAGGGAACACTGTGACTGTGTGCGGCACCCAGTCATGATTTAAAGCAAAACAAAGCTCTCAGAAAGCCAGGGCCGGGGTGGGTGTCCTCACCCGTAAAGGACGTTCACGACAGCCCAGCGCCAGCACCCACGTCATGGGGAGCACCGTCACCAGCGTCAGCAGGAAGCAGGTCTGAGACAGGAGGGCCCCCCGAGAGAGGAGGAAAGAATGCCCCTCTTTGCAAAACGTGTGCACTCCAGGTCCACAGCAGGCAGCCACCGCCACGGTGGCTCTCGGGCACTTAGGACAAGGTGGCTGTGGCCTGGGCTGCTGTGTGTGCACAGACACACACGGGGCTGGCAGGACACTGGGACACCAGTCAGCGGCTCACAATTTCTGTCCTGAGCACATGTTTCAGATGTCGTGGGTTAAATAAACCATATATTAAGTTAGCATCATCACTTCGTATATTTTTAAACGTGGCCACTGCAAACTTTTGAATCACACGCGTGGTTTGCATTGTATCCCGTTGGGCAGCACTGGCCTTGGTGGGGCTCCCAGGAGACTCTGCAGGGACCAAGGACACAGTCAGCATGCGCTTGGTTGCGGTGACAGACCCAGCAACGGGAGGTGGGGTGGACATTCACATCGGCCAGCCGAGGGCTCGTGTCACCGTGGACCTTCTCTGCACCAGACCTACGTAGTATGTGTTGTTGCGTCTGTCCATCACAGAGCCTTTGTGTTTCTGAGTCTGTCACCCACTGTGCTCTGTTCTCTAGCTGAGGTCAAGTTCACAGAATCCCCTGAGATCTGCCGGCTACAAAGCCAGAGCCTCGCTTTGTGTGTTTTAGTTACAGCTGTCTGTCCACCCGGAGACTCGGCCACTCTGCTGGACCCCAGTGTCTATCACTCCCGCTCCATATGTGCACTGTCCCTGTCACCTGCAGGGCCTGTCACCCCACGGAGCCCCTGGGTCCCTTGACCAGATCTATGGCAACACGTTTCCCCTGGGCTCCCACCCTGTGACTACCTTGGGCTGCCAAGCCACCTGAGTTCCAGGTCTTCCTGGGGTCCAGTGTTGTCAGCTCCATAGGAAGTGTCCCTGTGCCACAGAAGGCCCATGTGCGGGGCGGCTACAGGCGTGAGAGTTGGGACAGAGCGCCCCCCAGCCCAGTCCTCAGCCGGCCCTCAGGGCTCACATTAGGATGGTGCACAGAGGGGTCAGTGACCCGCCCAGCGTCCTCCAGGGGACAATTCCCCACACGGGGCCCCCTGGGGAGGTTCCGGGAGGGGCGCCTCCAAATGACCTCCTCTGTCTCCACAGGTCGCGGTCATGACGCTGACGCTCTTCCCCGTCAGGCTGCTGCTGGCCGCCTTCCTGATGCTTCTCGCCTGGCCCTTCGCGCTCGTCGCCTCGCTGGGACCCGCCGACAGGGACCCTGAGCAGCCGCTGGCCTGGTGGCGGAAGTAAGTCCTCATCTGCACTGCCCTGTCCACTGCATGGGCCCACCCACAGCCCCCTCCCCTGGGACCTGCTGGGTCCCTCCCTGCCATGCGCCTGCCATGGGCCTCTGCGTGCCACGTTGCTGCTGGTCCCGTGGCCTGAGCACAGAGAGCCCTGTGGCTCGTGACCCCAGCCCTCACGTCTATCCCCATCCTGCCCCGCTCTGGTCCCCAGTGTCCTCATTTCTCACTTTTACGCACTGAACATTCATCACCCACCGCGCTCTGTGGACAGCCGTGCTGTGAGCACCCCTTAACCAAAGGCCCAGCGTGGACCACAGGCAGCGAAATTAAATCACGTGCTTCCCTGCCTAAAGCTGCCTTTGCCTGCCCGTGTCTGCCGTGCTGATGAAACTGTCAGGGTACGTGAGGGTTTTGATAAGTATTGTCGGTGTCGTAGAAGATACCATTCCTATCAAAAACCAGCGCTGGCGGCTCTTCTGTGTCTTACCGTCTCCGATCAGTCACAGGCGTCCTTGGACGGTTTATTCAGAAATAGAAACATTAGTAGTTTAGTGCAGGGGTCGGCCACAGGGCCCACACACAGGCCCACTCTGGCTGCCACCTGTTTTGTAAATAAAGTTTTATTGGGACACGGCCGTACACACTCATTTACACGTTGTCCCGGCTGCTGCTGTGGGGAATGGAGTGGTTGTGCCAGGGGCCCTGTGGGCCACAAAGCCTGCCCTCTGCTACCTGACCCCCCGTATATTGACGACATGAGCTCCATCCTCCTTTCTCTAGAAAGAGTAGAAGCCCAGCACTGTAGGTGCCAGTGACAGTACATGGGGACGGGCCTGTCCTGAGCGTGCTCGTCCCGATGCCCATATGCCCTCGTCCACACAGCAGCCGCATGCAGGCCAGAGCTGGCGGCCAAGGTTCAAGGGCTTGGCCGAGCTGTTGTTGAACGTGGTGTGGCCAGGCATGGGGATGGTCCGGTGTCCCGGGGACCCTTCACATGAGGTCACTCTGTCCCCAGCCTGGCACTTGGCCTGGGGGTGCCGGAAGGTGGTTCTGAAATGAGTGGCTAGCACATGAGGGAGCACGTGTGGGGCCCGTCAGCAGTGGTCCCCGGGGCACCAGCTGTGCATCCCCATCTCACCTTTTTGGGTTTCTGATGACTTTTTTTTAAATGTTATCACTTTAAAATATAAATTTAGCGACAAATATATAACCAAGCAAACTACATCTGGGCCCAAGAGGAAGCAGGATTTCCGTTCTGCGAGGTTGAGGACCCGGAGCTGGAAAGCAGAGATTTCGTACTTTCTGACAGACTACAGGTGACTTGATTAAAGGTTGGGGACCTCAGTCATGGTCAGAAGCGGTGCTGCCGGCGCTTGCATCCCCAGTCCTTCCCTCTCCGGCTCGGCCTCGGGCGGCGCTCCCGCCGCCGTCTCCCCCTCCGCCAGCTGCAGTCTGTCGTTCCAGCATCGAGGGCTTGGGGCTGTTTCCGTTCCGCGCTGACTCGGGCGGCCTTGCTCGTCCATGAATAATTCACTTGGCCCGTGGGGTGATGACTGGGCCACAGCACATGGTTCCAGCAGCCCACCTCACAGCTGCCTCGTGCGCACAATGGGTGCGCGTGGAGAGCCCCACCGGGGAGACATGGGGGGCCTACCGCTTCACTGGAGCTCTAGTGCCTGGGTGCATACCGTTACGTGTGTGTTTATACATGTGTGAGTGCACGTGTGCCCGCGCATGTGTGTTTGCATGTGTGACAGCATGCACGTGTGCTTACATGTGTGGGTGTGTATACATGTATGTGGGCGTGCACATGTGTATGTGTGTGGATGTCTGTGCATGTGTATGGTCATGCACATGTGTCTTTGCATCTGCATGTGTGTGCATGCACATGTGTCTGCATGCATTGCAAGCGTGCACATGTATGTACAGATGTGTATGCCTGTATATGTTAGTGCATCTGTGTTGCGTGTGTGAGCATGCACGTGTGTATGTATGTTCATGTGTTTTGTGAGCATGTGTGTGTGTGTGCGTTTGCATACATGTGTATATACATGTCTGTATGTGAATATCTGCATGTGTGTGTACATGTGCCCACGCTGACTTCCTGTGGCACGGCCCTGGGCACTCCACGCAGCAGCGTCCTAGGGAACTCACCCACACTCGGGTCTGGTGGTTGAGGGGAGACAGGAGAAGGAGCACCCCATGCCGAACTCCTGCGAGGAAAGCACAGTGACAACAGGCCCCGGCTTAGGACACAGGAAGTTTGGAGGAAAGAGGTTTTGAAATAATGGGGTTCAGAGCACACAGCATTTGTGCACAACATGAGGCAATGCCGTGCAGCCCGGGGTGGGGCTCGTTGCACACTACACATAGCTGTGCACGCCAGAGTAGATGGATGTCAAATCGGGAGCGTTTTTGTTGACTGTAAGTTAGTGTTATTCACACCTTCCTGAAATAGTTTTCAGGGGAAGGTGGATGACACAATTTCACAAAAGACACATAACTCTAAGTCACTTTCAAAGCACACAGTGCTGTAAAAACTCCAGCAAAACCTGACCAATAGGCCGGGTGGGCGGATGTTACATCGGTCCTTGGGGCTATGTTAGGCCACTTGGGGCCACCTTACCTGGTGCCACCGGCCAGAGGACTTAGACAGCACACATGTGTTCCTGCCGGCTGGGTGTCACACGGAGGGCTTCTGGTGATGTCCCCATGCTGGGTTCTCATGGGCAGGAGCCCTGGTCTCCCCATCTTCACACAAGGACACTGGTCCTGTCAGAGCCCCACCCTGGAGCCTCATGTAACCTCACTTCCAAATGCAGTCACGTTGGGGGTTCCCTAACCCCCTTTCTGTGGTGGGACTCTTCGTTCCTAGATCTGGGGAGTGCATCTCCATGACAACTGCTGGGGCCCTGCATCCACTACAGGCCAGGACCTGGACTCACACTTACTTTGAGCTTCTCTGCGCTCCTGGAAGCCTTCAGGGTCTCAGCCTGTGACTGTCCCTGAGGGCCCAGCAGCCCCCGCACCCCCAAGTCTGCTGCCCAGGGACTGTCCCTGCTACTGGCCAGCCCGGACCCACGTTGAGGTCAAAGCCCCAGGCTCTGGGATGCAGCCCAGGCCCCCACTGTCCACCATTAGCAACCAGTGCTCAGTCCCTGGAGGGGTCCCATCCACGCACATCGTCCGTGGGCTCCTTTTGGAGCAGAACCATTTGACATCCTGGACCACGTACATCTAAAAGGCCCAGGTGCGCCAGGCTCTTCCCCACTCCTCACACACCTGCATGTTTGGGGACCCAGCCCCAGCAGTCACCCCCGGGGTGCAGAGTTGGGATGCGCCCTTGACCCAAACACGCCGTCTCCTGGGCTTCCCGCCCCCGCCTTCTCCCCCCGGGTCCCCTCCCCGGCCTGCTGGCCCCGTCTCACCCTCCTGACGTCGGCTGTGGTGAGTCCTGTGCCCTCCTGGTGAGCTGTTCTAGTTTGAGGACATCGACGACTGTCCACAGACCAGCGGCCCCAGACGGAGCTTTCGGGCTCCCATCTCCCTGCCTGTTCCAGCCGCGGCCCTGCCTCCATTGATGGGACGTCCCTGTTCTTCGTGGCCGGGCCAGGCCCAGGGTCCCCAGGACCCCCACACCCCCTCACACAGCAGCAGGAGGCGTGGCCGCTCCACCTCTAGGGCGTGCGTGACCCCCTGCCCCTCCCACTGCCGTGGTCCGCCCCCGAGTGCCTGTCCCGTGTCTCCTAAGACGTGACTCGTGCCTGCTGGCGCCTACGACACTGATGCCAGGATAACCTGTTTGTCCCTCACTGGGAGGTTCGGGTCCTGGCTTTGTCCTGGGGAATTTGAAAAATTCTCAAAGGCAGTTTCTGAGTGTGGACCCTTTTAGAACCTTCGTGGTGCTCAGCCCCGTGACACGGTGTGACGACTGGGTCTTTGTTCCACTCTGAGGTGCTATTTCCTGGTGTCTGATCGTCGGTCTCCCCGGTTTTTTCTGCATGTTCTGAGGGGACCCCTCCTCGTTTCTCGGCCTTCCTCATGACCGGGTCGTTCTGCAGTGAGATCCTTGATTTCCACGAGCGTTTTCTGGCTCCCTGTGCTTTTCGGAGCGCCCTCCCCCTGACTGCCGGTGACGACGCTGACGACCGTGGGCGTTTTCAGCCCCTCGTGAGCCTGCACCGTGGCTCCTCAGGTCCTAGTCTGTCCCTTGTCACGTGGCTGGTTCTGCGCACACGTGTCCACCTGTGTGACCAGTGCAGGACGGAGGTGTCCACCTGTGTGCGCAGATCTGTCTCCTGATCCCCGGCTGCCCGAGCAAGCTCAGACACCCCGTTGTCACCGGCTGCCTTTACCTTGGGGTGACTGGCCTTGGGCCTCGGCCTTTTGCAGTGACCAGGGTTGTCCGGTGTGGTCCCCCCGCCGGACGTTTCTGTTGGGTCCCATGGGAGCTTTGGCCTGCGGGGTGGTGAGTGTATGGAACAGAAGTGTCGGGACTTGACCCCCACTTTCTTTAGCACCCCCCTCGCCCTCCTGCCGCGGGCCCTGCCTTCCGTCCCCGCTGCCGCGTGCGCCGCAGCCCCGTGCCGCCGCCTCCATCTCTGCCGGTTCCGTCTCTGTCCGGGTTTTGTCGTGAGAGCGGGCGTGCAGCTGGACAGACCCCGGACAGGCGCGTGCCGTGCTGTCACACCTGCCCTCACGTCTCCGTGTGTGCCCGAGACAGCGGAGGTCCCTCCAGGTGGCCCCGTGGGCCCTCACCTGGCAGCGGACCGCCCGCACAGCAGCCGAGACGCATCTTCCAGAAAATCCTTTGAGGCTTTTCACGCCCCTCAGCGCAGCCCGGCTGGGGCTCTCGTGTTTCGGTGGCAGCGGCCAACGGGACGCCTGCTCCCTGTGGACCAGCGTGTTCGCCCGCGTGTGGCTTTAGTGGCGTGTCGAGGGGTGCTCCGTTGTGTCGCCGTCGGAGGCATCGTGCAGATTTAAATGCCTAAATTCTTGTCTGTTTCTAAAAGAATCCATAGGAAACAAATTCTCTTAACCTGGACTGAGTTTTACTTTATTTTCCAAATTTGCTGCCTGTCTAATTTCAAGGAGGAAAGGCTCGTTGTGAGCAGCCGGCATCTGACCCGGGAAGCCCGGCCGCCGTGGCGGGGAGACCGGCCGCTCGGCCCGCGGGGCTCCGCCCTGCATTCCTGCGTGCAGTTTCGGTGTCATGTTTGTTTGTTTGTTTGTTTGTTTGTTTGTTTCCTCTGACACACGCACGCTTAGAGCACTAGGGAATGACGTCGTGATGCTCACGGTGCTGGTGCCTTTAGATTTGGCCCGTGGGCTGGTCCTGTCATGTTCCGGGTTGCGTGCTGTCTTACACCGCTGCGTCGGGGGCTGAGCTGGCCCTTCATTTCTGCAAATAAATGAGCAGAAGGGACACCAGTTCACGTGTCAGAGGGGACACCTCTCAGTGACCGCTGCTGGGGGGTGAGCGGCTGAGCTGGGCCCTGAGTCCCTGGAGTTGGTCTCCAGGTGACCAGCCCCGGGAGCAGCGTGGACCCCACGAGGGCGGCAGGGCTGGGACCTAGCGCTCAGCCTCGCCGCCCCGTGCCCTCTCTTGCAGGGCCGTGGACTTCCTGCTCAAGGCCATCATGCGCGCCATGTGGTTCGTGGGCGGCTTCCACCGTGTGGCCGTGAAGGGCCAGCAGGCCCCGCCCACCGAGGCGGCCATCCTCACGCTGGCTCCGCACTCCTCCTACTTCGACGCCATCCCCGTGACCATGACCATGTCCTCCATCGTGATGAAGGCGGAGAGCAGAGACATCCCGATCTGGGGAAGTGAGTGTCCCTGCCCCTGCTGGGCGGCCACGTCGCGCCCAGCTTTCTCCTTTGCCATGACGTCCTCGGTGACATAACTGCTGCGATGTTTCTGGTGCCCTCAGAGAGGGCAGCGTGCTGCGGTGCTTCTCCGAGTCTGCCTCGCCAGGCCGTGCTGCCCCCAGAAGCCCAGCAGCTCCGTCCAGCACACCGGTCTCTCTCCCACAAACCCCGCTGTGCACGTGTCCTCAGACCACGGCACGAACACCAGACGGGGACCCAGAGCAGCACAGAAGGCCTGGGGCAGGCTGTCCTGGGGCCGTGCACTCTCAGGGGACCCAGGGTGGGGGTCCCCTGCCTCTCCTGGCTCCCGGTGCTCCCGGCATCCCAGGGCTGGTGGCTATGCCACTCCAACCTCCTTCCCCATCGGTACATGGCCTCTCCCTATGTCTCTGTCTCCCTCTGTGTCTCTTATAAGCACACTTGTTGGGTAACCCAGGTGAGCTCATCTCAGGATCCTCAACTGATGCCACCCCCGGAGCCCCTTTTCTCTAAGTGTCACTCTCACAGGTGCTGGGGGTTAAGACGTCACCCCTGAGATACTCACCGTACTGCGGGAGCTGGAGGGAACCCTGGGCCCTCGGTGTGGTCCCCTCACCACACGGAGGAGCACACCGTCCCATGCCCGGCCAGCCCCAGTGCCGTGCAGGGTGCCCCGGGTTAGCCCCTGTCCTGAGCCCTCATCCCCTGGTGCCTTCTCCAGGAGCCCCGCCCAGCTCCCCAGCCCCCGCCGGTCAGCTGGGCCCCGTGTGGGCTCTGAGCAGGGCCGGTCCGAGAACCGTGGGCCCCGGACCGTGTTAGCTGCGTCGGACAGTTGCAGGGAGCCCTGCGAACGCCATGGCTGTCCGATGAGAGGGGCGTTCTGAGAGAGGGCACCGTACGCGCTGTGCTGCCTTCACAAGTGCCACCGCAGCAGCCATAAACCACGGACACTCGGTCCTCACAGTTCTGGGGCCCGACGTCCAGGTGCCGGGTGCTGGCCCGGCCGGTTCTGGGGCCCGGGAGGCAGTTCCGTCACCCCGTCGTCCTGGCATGGTCAGGACGTGGCGGCCAGGCAGAAGGAAGTTCCCCCCAGGATGGGGAAGGAGCAGGGTGTCCTCACAGGGAGGGGGACATCTGCCACCACGTGCAGCCCGGACATTACAGGCCCCGTAGAGCTGACGGGACAGAATTTTGTTCTTTTTTAAAACAGGATTCTCTTTGGGCTTTCGGAGACCCCCCAGAGGTTGTGTCATGTTCCCCCTTACGGCCGTGCTCGGGGTGGGGGTGCTGGAAGCGAGTCCTGGGCCCAGCGAGGGGTCGGGGTGGTGACGTGGCCTCAGCCACCCCAGGGTCGGGGGTGGTGACGTGGCCTCAGCCACCCTGGGGTCGGGGACGTGGTGACGTGGCCTCAGCTACCCCGGGGTTGGGGACGTGGTGACGTGGCCTCAGCCACCCCGGGGTCGGGGTGGTGACGTGGCCTCAGCCACCCCGGGGTTGGGATGGTGACGTGGCCTCAGCCACCCCGGGGTCGGGGACGTGGTGACGTGGCCTCAGCCACCCCGGGGTTGGGGACGTGGTGACGTGGCCTCAGCCACCCCGGGGTCGGGGTGGTGACGTGGCCTCAGCCACCCCGGGGTTGGGGACGTGGTGACGTGGCCTCAGCCACCCCGGGTCGGGGACGTGGTGACGTGGCCTCAGCCACCCCGGGGTCAGCAACGTGGTGACGTGGCCTCAGCCACCCCGAGGTTGGGGTGGTGACGTGGCCTCAGCCACCCCGGGTCAGGGACGTGGTGACGTGGCCTCAGCCACCCCAGGGTCGGGGACGTGGTGACGTGGCCTCAGCCACCCCAGGCCGAGGGTATCCGGCTCCCACGACCCTGGCTCTGCCCCGTGTCCCGGGAGCGGAAGCTGCCCTGGACAGCTGTCGTTGGCAGTCGGCTCCGGCTCCCTAAGTGTGCCCCCGCCCTCCGTCCTTTGGAGATGTGACCAGCACGGTGGTTGCCGTGCATTTCGGTTGGGGGAGCCATGACCCGCCAGGCCGGGCGTGCGGGTGTCCTGGGGCGGCAGTGGGGAAAACTGACCGCACCCCGGCCGAAGTCTGTTCTCCCAGTTTCGGGGCCCCAGGTCAGAAACCAAGGTGTCCCCGGCTGGTTCCGAGAAGGTCCGCCCCAGGCCTGTGCAGTTCCCGGGGCTGCCAGCGGTCCCTGGGGGCCCTGGGCTGGGGCCACATCAGCCCTTTCTGTGCGTCCGTCATCACCGGTGTTTGCTCCCTCCGTGTCCGTGTCTGCTCCCGTCTGTAACACTTGGTGGTTAGGGCCACCCCGTCCCAGCAGCCTCCCCTGCCTTGCTCATCTGCAAACATCAGCTTTCTAGATGAGGTCACAGTGACAGGTACCTGGGGTTGGGATGGCAGCCTGTCCCTTTGAGGGGCACAATTCAGCCCGCACAGGAGCCCCCCGCCCTGGGCCGCCTGACCTGAGCCCATGGCCCCCACCCCTCCCCTGGGAGCATGGTGGCAGAGGCTCCTGGCTGGCCGGCCTCCTCCTGTCCTCCTCCTGGTTTGTCTCCATGGGTACTCAGTGTTGTCACTGGAAGCTTGGGGCTTCTCCTGACTCCCTTGTGGTCAGCCGTGAACCCCACCCACCCAGGGGTGCGGCCCTCGGGCATCTGGGGGGTCCGCCTCTTGCCCGCCCCTTCCGCGGTGGGGGCGGTGCGTGCCTCACGGCCCCCCCTCCGCCTGCAGCTCTGATCAGGTACATCCGGCCGGTCTTCGTGTCCCGGTCCGACCAGGACTCCCGCCGGAGGACCGTGGAGGAGATCAGGAGGCGGGCGCAGTCGAACGGCAAGTGGCCCCAGGTACGGCAGCCCGCGCGCGCTTATTCCGAACGATGTGACCGGGGGCGGGGGGGCTGCCTTTCCTGGGGCCGGGCGTGTTTCGCCTTGTCCAAGAATGGGCTCAGTCCCGGGTACTTCTGCTTCCAGAGCTTTAAAATGAAAAGAAACGAGGAGAAACACTTCAGATGTGCATCTAGGGTCCCCAGACAGCTCGCTGACAAGGGATCTTTTTACAGGTTCTGAGTTGGGGGGAGCACTCACCGCCCCCCGGGGCTGGCGTGGCCTCACGCCCGAGTTCTGCGCCCGTCTGTGGGGGCTCCGCGCTCGCCGGGCGGGACTCCTGGGCCGAGCGCCCGGCACGTGTCCCAGGCGGCGGCCAGGCTGCTGTCGGCCGTGGCCGCGTCCGGTCCGCGGGGCAGCTGGGCGGGGGCCGCGGTCGCCGGCCGCTCGGCCCGGGTGCAGAAGGCGCGCGCCGTGCGCTGTCTGGGTGCTTCCAGAGTCTAATGAAACCTGCGGTCAGGACACCGGGCAGCACGCGTGCCTGCAGGACCTCCAGCCTGTTCAGCCGCAGTGATTCAAGTGTCTAAACTTCGTCAGCACAGACGTGCGCACGGACAGTTGGCACCGGTGAGCTCTGAATTCTGCCCATTTATTGGTGACCTCTCCCTTTGTTTCATTTCAAGATAATGATTTTTCCAGAGGGAACTTGTACCAACAGGACCTGCCTGATCACCTTCAAGCCTGGTACGTCGTTTCCTTCATTATTTCCTTTTCTCCTCGTGGAAGTCGGGGAGACTCTCACCCACACCAGTGCCCCCCAGTTGTCCCCCCAAAGTGCGCGTACGCCCGAGGCGCTCCATCCGCTCCCGGGCCTGGGGCTGCGACCCTGGGAGCTCCTGAGCGGCCCCGCGGCCCCACTGGGCAGGGCCCTCCACGCTGGGTCAGCCTGCGGCCTAGAGGCGAGACACCGCCCCGTCCCTGTCTCTGCAGGCGCCTTCATCCCCGGAGTCCCGGTGCAGCCCGTGGTGTTGCGCTACCCGAATCGGCTGGTGAGTGTGTGCCCTGGGGCCACGAGGTGTTGGGGTGCACTGTGTGCCTAATCCACCCGCGAGTCCGGAACATTCCTGGTGTTCGCGCACAAAGTCCCACTTTCGTAGGTCAAGAAGTGGTGGCCCACCTCTCGTGTGACCCGTCCTGACACTCTGGGGAGACCACCCCCATGTCAGCAGCTCTGCCTGCCCAGCTCACACTCCAGACACTAAAAATTAAGAATACTTCTGTCCGGGAGGCCAGAGGGAGGGGAGGAGGAGGGGGAGGAGGAGGGGGCTGGTCCGTGCGCCTCTGCCGCCTCCGCTGGGGATGGACAGGCCCCCCGGGGCCCTGAGCTCACACTGTGGGAGAGCCAGCGCGCACCGGCCCGTTCCTCTCCTTCCGGAGCCTGGGGCCGACCCGCTGGGGGACTCTCTGAGCGAGAGTTGGGGCGAGGGCCTTTGAGGGTGTGAGGTGGCCGGGGGACCTCGAGAGGGGGAGGGGCAGAGAACAGGCATGGGGCTGGGTCTCCCACGGACACTGGAAGGGGTCATGGTGGGGCCCTGGGAAGAGAGCGCCCACCTCCTCCCCTGCCCCAGAGTGGGCTCAGGAGGACGAGCATCCCGGGGTCCGAGGCGGGCCGGGCTGAGGGCCGGTGAGGGGGACGTCTGCGCCCCCTCCCGTAATGCACGCTTCATCCGCCGCTCTCCTGCCCCCAGGACACCATCACATGGACGTGGCAAGGCCCTGGAGCGTAAGTCAGACCCATGCTGTCTCCCTTGCCCTGTCCTCCCGGGAAGGCACTTGGTCACACTAGCAGAGGTGACACCTGTGACAGCAGTGAGACTCAGCCCGTGGTGAAGTCTAACGTAGGAAGCTGACCGTCCTCCCCACTGGGCCCTAGGATGTAAATGAATCGTCTTCAGCCCAGTGGGAGGGTCACTAGGAAGAAGCTTCTCTTGGTTAGCTCGGTGCTGACCATCCCACCTTGACCAGCCTGGGGAAGAAAGCAGACCCCCCCCCCCCCCCCCCCCCCCCCCCCCGTCCACCAGGCGGCCCTCTTGCTCCGCCCCTGGAAGGGAGGGAGCCCAACTTGGGGACAACATGACAGGGCCTGTCCAGTCCTCACTGCCAGGGGACACGCGGGGCCGGGACAGCAGTCAGGTGGACATACCGGAAAATGGTGACTTCCGGAGCAAACCAAAGCCACGGGAGTGGGTGTCCTTGGCACAGTGGAGACCACTGTTCACTAGAAGCAGCTCGTCACTCACGACTGTGCTTTCAGGTTCAGGTTTAGGCGGAGAGAGCTGGGCCCTGGCTCCCAGAGGAGCTTTAACTGCCCGGCAGCGCCCTCTACTGGGCAAGGGGCCTGCAGCCTGTGCTCCAGGGCGGGAAGTGGTCTAACTCGGGCCCCTTGTAACCGGTGCTGTCCATCTCCTCCTCCTCAAGGTTGGAAATCCTGTGGCTCACGCTGTGTCAGTTTCACAATCAAGTGGAAATTGAGGTTTGTGGATGCAGTGCTGCCCGGTGTCGTGTGTGGTGGTGGTGGGTGTACAGTGTTCTCCAGCACATCAAGGTGTATAGATGGGATGTCCTAGTGTTATGCTGGGGTCTGTGAGGGTACACTGTTGTACAGGGTTACAGACAAAACGTTGGGGAGGAGTCTATATAGATACAGTGTTGTACGGTGTTATATTGGGGTCTGCAGAGATAACAGTGTTACATTGTGTCTGTTACATTGATATTCGTATGGACACAATGTTAATGGCGTCTATCCTGCTTTGAACTCTTTCCATGGTTTTGCATCAGTCACTTTGCATCTGTTGCATGATTTTGAACCCATTCAGATAGGATTTTTAAAACAGCAAGGGAGCTAACCACGCCGTTCTCTTTTTACGATTAGCAGAGCGTAAGCGCATGCACAGTCGGCTTGTGTGCAGTGAGCTGTTCTTCTGGCTTTATTTTCACCCGATGCTAATACTGCTGAATTCATGCTGTTAAATTTGTCTGCATCTCCCTCTCTTTAATACTTGGTCAGGTCAATACTCATGTCACCTGCCTCCCAGTTTTTGTCCTGTTGGATGTCTCTGACACAGTCATGATACCCATCCTCTTCATTAAATTAAGTGTAGCCAGACCTGTTCTGCTTGTAAGTTTTATCAGTGGATGAGGAATATAGTTTATTTTCTTAAAAATTAGAGTTTGTGTTCTTAAAAACTCTTAAAGAGAATTTGTTTTCTTAAACAGGCCGCTCCTACACCTGAAAATTTAAGATGAATAGCATATTGAGCATTTAATGAGACAATTTGCTACGTTCCGATAGATACTGAGTGACACTGAATTTACAAATGAGTCATAGAACATGAGCCACTTAATGCACAGGACTGAGCTGAAAGGGCCTCAACCCTAGTCCCAGAGGGGAAGAGCTGCTCCTGGGGCGTCCATGTGACTCGTCTGCTGGTGGCCGGGCGCACACACAGCGGACCAGGCCCTGGGCTGCCCGGGCCTCCCAGTGGGGACAGCGCTGGTCAGACCTGGTGTCTGACTGAGGCGCTGAGGAGCAGCTGTGTGGCTGTGAGGTCACTAGAGGCCTTACTGCTGTCACTTTGCAGAGTGACGCTTCTCTGAGGACCGGTGCAGCCTGCATACTTCTCCCAAACACAGCAGGGGGCGAGAGCCCAGGGTCACACGATGGGGGTCCATAGGACTGCAGGACGTCCCTGTCTTCTTACGTTTCTGCATAACAGGGAAAGGGCTCAGTGGGACTTACAGCCTGTGTGTCTGTCACTCACAGACATGTGTTCACAGGAAGGCTTATTGTGATCTCGAAATGTGATCACATCAGAGCTAGGACTGTCTTTTATGTAGAAATAATCTGTGTCCCCAGCACCACCCTGAAACCTTTAGAAAAGGAAGCACGCGCGTGGTTCTTTGTGTGTGAAGACCGAGCCCCGTGGGAAATGGTCTCGGGGAGCGGGCGCTGCGGGGGAGGACCGGGGGCTGTGAGCTCGCACGTGTGCAAGCATGCGTGTGCATGCGCCCGTGGGAGCACCTCGAAGATGATGCTGATAGGAAGTGCTTTGACAGGTCCTAATTTTGTCAGACTCGTGATTGTCACCTGTGATGGTGCTGGGGGGGGGGGGGCGAGTGCCACCCTCGTGGCAGTGACGCTGCCTTCTCTGTGCTCAGTTCCTTCCAGTGTACCGCCCCTCGGAGGAGGAGAGGAAGGACCCTGCTCTGTACGCCAACAACGTGCGCCGCGTCATGGCCCAGTGAGTGGGCTCGCCCTCCCGTACCCACTGGGGGTCCGCGGAAGCCCTGACCCTGCC
>PVJL010007854.1:0-50870 GCA_004026885.1 Lyroderma lyra | reverse complement strand
GACCCTGCCATCCCCAGCGTGGGGACACGGGTCCTGGCAACGCCCGTGAGCAGGCCCTGACCGTGTCTGCCAGGCGTGTGCCTTACATCCCATTCTTGTCAGGTGACATTTCCACTTGGTCAGCACTGGGGAGAGGCTCTGTCACCAGGCCATTTCACTGCGCCCGTGGATCAGTCACCCGGGCGCTGCGTGTGCGGGCACCGGTGGCAGCCACAGAGCCGTCGGCGAGGGCGCCAGCTGGGGCGGGCACCTCCCAGAGCTTCCATGTCCATCCACCCACAGTGTCGTTGGTGTCCTCGCCCCGTCTTCCCAAGGGTCACGTCCACCCCAGACACCACCTGTACTCACAGCAGTTTCTTCTTTTAATGGAACTGAAATAAGCTTCATGGGGCTGCAGTGACAGCCCTGACGCCCCGGCACCAGCACCGTTTGTGGGACAGACACGTGTCTTAGCTCCCGCAGAGGGACGGTCACCTTCCACAATGCCCGCATTCCCATGGACAAGTCCCTGTGTGGCGCGGGTGCCACGGGGCCCAGAGCAGCCCGTGGGACGCAGGTCTGCGTCGTGTCTGCCATCAGCACGGACTCGGGGGAGACACAGCGGGAGCCTGTGCGCTGGGTGCTCACGGGGGCCCCCTCTCCCGCAGGGCCCTGGGCATCTCTGTGACCGACTACACCTTCGAGGACTGCCAGCTGGCCTTGGCCGAGGGCCAGCTCCGTCTGCCCGCGGACACCTCTCTCCTAGAATTCGCCCGGCTGGTGAGGGGCCTGGGGTGAGTGGCCCGGTCCTTGTCACTCCCGAGCAGGTAGAAGGGAGGCACCTCGAATGCCGGGACAGGCGTCGGCGCTGCGGGCGCGTCTGGCCAGGCAGGTGGGCCGTGCCCAGCGGCAGTGAGAGGAGAGCCGGCCGCGAGCTGCCCGGCAGCCTGGAAACGTCCGTCAGCGCCGCGCCCGGCAGGCGGGTGACGGCGCCCGCGGCATAGCGGTGCCCGGCGGCTGCCCGGGGTCACTCGGGACGGGTGGTCCGGGGGAGGCCGGTTGGCTTTCTCTCCTCACACAGCAGCTTCTGTCACGTGGCGGTCAGTGGCCGGACCCCCTCGGCTGGCGGGGCCACGCGGGGGCCGAGGGCTGCGTGGGCGCCCGGAAGCCAGCTGCTCGGCCCGTCCGGCATCGTAGTGCTTCGTGGGCAGGGCTCCTGGGGACACTCTGTGACTTCGCTGGGGAGCACACACCTTTCTCTCTTTCCTTGCGCAGCCTCAAGCCCGAGAGGCTGGAGAAGGAGCTGGACAGGTTCGCGGACCGCGCGCAGCAGGCGGCGGGACGGAGGGTCGGCCTCGCGGCCTTCGCCGCCTACCTGGAGGTCCCCGTGTCCGACACGCTGGGCGACATGTTCTCCCTGTTTGACGAGGTAGCGCGGCCCCCGGGGCCGGGACTGGGGGTGGGGGGGGGTGGGAAAAGCTGCACCGACTCCAAGTGTATGTTTTCCTCGCCGTACGACGTCCCCTGGGCGGCGTTGGAAGGTGGGGACACCCCCGCCCACGCGCTGTCGCACCATCCGGCCGGGGGCTTCCTCCCGTGACCTTCGACGTGGGCGTTAACGTCTGCTGGTGACCACGTCTGCCGTTTGGGGGGCCGACCTGTGCCCGCCACCTCGCTCCGCGCTGACCGGGCGTCCTCCCCCGGGCCCCCACGTCCCTGTCACCCAGCAGCCTGTCCTGTGCGGACGGCGCATCGCCGAGAGCCTCCACCCGGCACGCCACCAGCTGCCCGGAGCCCACAGCGAGCCTGCTGTTGGTGGGTCTGTGTTCCCAACAGGAAGGGCTTCCCGGTGACAGTCACCATGCCCCACGGTCCTTCTTGAGCAGCTTCGTGTCACAGTCTCACCGACTGACCGTGAACTGTGACGGCCGTACGCCGTCGCTTACCCTGGAGAACCGGGCTACGAGCGGGCTGCCACGTGCTGTCATGCACAAGGGCCTCACGTCCGAGTGGGACACAGCAGCCAGTGTGGCCCCCAGGCCCCTGCGGGAGGGGCCGGGCTGCCCTGAGGGCCCCTCTCTCTCTCACAGAGCGGGGCTGGTGAGATGGACCCGCGGGAGTACGTGGTCGCCTTGTCTGTCGTCTGCCGGCCAGCCCAGACGCTGGACACCATGCAGCTGGCTTTCAAGGCAAGTGCGGGGGTTCCGGAAGTCTGATCTGGGGGACAGTGGGACATGGGTCCTGTCAGGCCCGTGGTGCATTCTCTGTTCCTTGTTCGGGGTGGACCTGGCCGTCGGCCTGAGTGCCCAGTTCGCACAAGCTGGCGCCGGCCGTCGTGGTGGGAATGCCGGACCTCCTCCAGCCGACCTGCTCCTGCAATCAGTCCCCTCACGCGGGCGGGGCCCCGGGACGGCGTCACCAGTCACTCTCAGGACAGGTTCCCTCACGGGCGCTGGCCCTGAGGGGGTCCCCGGAGGGGGACAGCACACACTGCTCTGCGGTGACTGCCTGTCGCTCAGTGGGCTGGCCGCTTGTGGAAGGTTGGGCAGGGCCCAGGGCACCGCCATCCCTGACCAGGCAGGGAAATGCCACCGGGGGCCACCTCCAGGTGGGAGAGCGGGGACCACGTCCCCGGGGGAGACAAGTAGCCCTGGCCATGCTGGGGACGCCGGTGGAGGGAGCAGCAGGTGCCCTGAACAGGCGGCGGGGCCGAGGGCGGAAGGGGCCGCGGGTGACGCCGGCCCTGCCCGGCAGATGTACGGGTCTCAGGAGGACGGCAGCATAGACGAGGACGCCCTGTCCAGCATCCTTAAGACGGCCTTAGGGGTGGCGGAGCTCGCTGTGACAGACCTCTTCCGGGCCATCGACCAGGAAGGGAAGGGGAAGATCACGTTTGGTGAGTGTCTGGGCGCAGGTACGGTGGACAGCCACTTGTGCAGGGGTGACCCCAGGAGGGGGGACATGCATGCAGTTCCTGCCCCCCGTGCCTCAGGCAGCACGGAAATCCTCGGGAAGGTGCATCCCGAGCCCCCGCCGGGGAAGGTGGCAGCTCCAGACCTGACTTCCCTGGGCGGTGACACGAGCCTGGGCATGGGGGGCTCGGAGCCGCAGCGGGCCCTGTCCTGGGGCCCCGACCAGGGCCTGGTGCGCGAGCTAACCCACCTCCCCGGAGCGCTGGCTGCTGGCAGCTCCTCTGGGAGATTGTGGCTTTGCAACCTGCAGCCACACAAGCAGGACAGCCCAGATCCTCGGGGACTGGGTCCTGGAGCCCGCCGGTCGAGGGTGGGGGCCCCACGGGTCCCCGGGGGCCTCCTGCTCGGCGCACCGCCCAGTGAGCACGTTTCAAAGTGAGCGTGTGTTCTCGCTCAGAAACACGTAGACGTTTGCTCAGGAAAGGTCACCGCTCACGTCTTGTTTGGACATGTTTTAAAATCGTGTCCAAATGTCAGACAGGAGCTGCGTGTTGGCTTAGCTGCACGCGTCTGCGCTAAAGGAGGCTGCTGGCTGCGGGGCCTCTTTGGTGAGGCTCAGTGTGCACTGAGCAGAGGCAGACTTTTCCAGCAAGAGCCGTGCAGGTGTCCCTGACACCTCTGAGTGTCACCTCCTCTCGGGTGCCCTGGTTCAAGGGCTCTCTCCACCCCAACACAGGGCCCCGGCCCCGTGGGGGACAACAAGGTGCAGAGCCACCTGGGCCCTATGGCCAGCTCGGGGAGTCACCTTCATGCATGCCATGTCTCCCCAGAGCTTGGACGTGTCACAGCACCTGCTTCGTAGGTTGTCATTCACCAGGGACATGAACAAGGTCCTTGGACGAGCAGCGTCTCACTCACACATGCTGAGCGCCCGGAATTCAGACCTGTGTGCTTTCCTTAAATGTCCCCAAAGCAGGAGTGGCTCAAAGGACACGGTGGCCGCCCCCCCGATCTCACTGTGACTTCTCACACAGCAGAGAAAAACTGAGTGGGGTGCGCCTTCCCCCCAGGTCGTTGACTTACGTCCCAGCTACCAGAGGGGCAGGGTCCGCCCACACGGGGCAGGGAGGGGCCCCGAGCTCCAGGCGTCCGCCCAAGTCCCAGTGACCATGTCCCCTTGTCTTTCCAGCCGACTTCAGCAGCTTTGCAGAGATGTACCCCGACTTCGCAGAGGCCTATCTGTATCCCAACCAGCTGCCCTTTGGGAGCTGCGCACCGACGCCCCTGGCTCCCACCCCCAACGGCTTCTGTGCCGACTTCAGCCCCGAGAGCTCGGACGCTGGCAGCCAGGCCGCTCGCAAGAAACTGGACTAGGGCAGCGAGTGCTGGGCACACGAGGCTGCGCCCGGCGGCGGCACCGCTGCCCCGTGGCCACAAGCCCCGCCCGTGGCAACCCCTCCAGGCCTCACTGTCCCCAGGCGACTGGGGGTGTTCCCATTCCGCTTCCTGGGGAGGTGCTGGCCTGCGGGTCACCCGTGGAAGCTTCCAGAAGGAAAGCCTTGTGCTCGTGGGCACCTGGCGTCCTCATGGCGGGACCCCGTGGGGGCACCCTGCCCGTCTCAGCTGGGCGGGTCGTGCGGCTGTCCTCGCCCGAGGCACCTGGCGTTAGGGCCCATCTCGGCCTCCCCCCGCGGCCCCTCCGGCCGGCTGGCGGCCACGTGCACGTGCACAGTCCTGACACGGGACATGTCGTGTGCGACCACTCCCGGCACAGACCCCCCGCCGACCCTGCAGACCCGGGGTCAGCACTCGGCCAACCGCCATCTGGTTTTTAACCGTTTCTATATTTGTGGGAGCTCATGAGGATTTTATAAACTTCATTTAGATACTCCAGGAAACATTTAGCATTTTTTTAGAAAAGAAAAATTGTTTTTCTACTTCCCTCTCCCTCGCGGGGCTGAGCAGGTGTTTGTCCCGGCCTCCGGTGGACTCGGGGCCTGCGGCTCAGACCCCACCCCCCCGGCCACCCCCGGCCGCCCTGCCCCGAGCTGCTGTTTCCATCCTGCTCCTCTTCAGACCCCTCTTTTGTCATAAACATCCCAGCGTGGAGTTTCCATTTCGATGTGACGTTGCCTGCATCACTGTGGCGGCTCCAGGGGATGCACTGGCCTTGGGTGGCTGGCTCAGGAGTGCGGGCCAGGGGCCGGGCTGTGTCCCCGAACAGACCAGCAGCCTCAGGTGACACACTGGCCCAGTGCCCCATGTCTGCCGAGTTAGGGCCGCGCAGCTGCCCTGCACGGCAGAAACCAGAGCGCAGATAGCGGAGCAGGTGGCCGGGGTGTCCCCACCTGTCATGCCACGAGGGAGGTGTCGGTTCTGAGATGGAGAGCAGCCTCTCCTGGAGCATGAGGGTCGGGCCCCCTCCCTGAGCCCACATGGCACAGGGGACACTCGGTGTCCCCGGGAGTCCCTTCCTTGGGACGCAGTTAGAGCCGCCTGAAAGCACAACCGTAACCACGGACTTCTCTGTGCCCAGAGCAAAGCCTCGGTTTCCCTGCGGGAGAGAAATGTCTCTGAATGTCTGCAGAGAATTGGGTTTTCTGTGGGTCACCTCCGCCGGGAGGGACCACCAGGGCCAGGAGACAGGCGTCCGTGACGCATGCCCACCCCAGTCAGGAAGGCCCTCAGTCCCGTTCTGTCACCTCTGCCTCAGGCCAGCTGCTCACTGCCAGCCAGGACGCCACCAGGAGGGGAACCGAGGTGGGTCCCGGGCCACGCGGCCCCCCGAGTTCCCTCACACCCCCACGCGCCCCGTGGAGCCTCGCTGTCCGGGGGAAAGCCGCCCGTGACCGCTGACGGAGGGGAGCAGACCGAGATGTTCGCCCTGCGCATGACGGGCTTTCCGGACGAGACGCCGCGGGCGTTTGCAGGAGGAAAGCCCCTGACGAGCAGACGCCGAATGGATGTTTGCTCCCCTGGACCCCCGACCCCCCTTCTGTGTCGTGGCGTCGGGCCCCGGCCCGTGAGTGTGACGCGGGCCAGGCCCCGGGGGAAGACCCTGGGTTTGCGATGGAATGAATAAAACGACGTCCTGAGTACTTGACGTGTTTTGTCACGCGTGGCTTTTGTCGGAAGGACGGAAGGACAGCGAGCGTTCCCCGTGCTGGGCCAGGAGGACCCGTGCAGAGCGCGCTCCTCTGGCTGCTTCCTGGCGAGTTTGGAAGGCGCGGCAGCGGACACCCCGTAGGCCCGCACCCCACAGGCGGACACCGCGTAGGCCCTCACCCCATAGACCCGCACCCCATAGGCGGACACCCCGTAGGCGGACACCGCGTAGGCGGACACCCCGTAGGCCCGCACCCCGTAGGCGGACACCCCGTAGGCCGAGCTCCGGGCCCCCCGGCAGAGGCCTGCACTGCCCCGGTTCCCTGTGCTCGGCCCAGAGCCCAAACGCACGCACACCTACCAGGTCGCAGAGGCGGGGCCAGCGGGTGACACTCGGTGACGTTCACAGAAATGCATCAGAGCAGCCGCTGCCCCCAGGGCATGTCTGCCCACCCCCCCGCCCCCCCGCCCGGCTGCTCAGAGGAGGACTCGCCCCAGGGTGGCATCGGTCACACAAACACATTCCTAATTTATTAATACGGATGTTGCCTTTGAAATTGGTTAAATGTTGAATTTAAGTGACAAAAAGTCTGCAGCGAAGACGGGACGTGGACAGTCCACACCAGAGCTGTTCACAGCTTTCCCGTGGAAACACAAGGGGGGTCACCACGCTGGGCGCCGTGGGTGGTGGGGACGGTGGCCATCCGACCGCACGCGGGGTGCACCCAACTCCCCATCAGAACCGGAAAGAAGGAAGTCCCTGCCCCCAGCCCCCACCCACCCCGCCCCCACTGCTGACCGGCCAGCAGGACAGCATCGTGGACACAGCGCACACGGGGCCCAGCGCCGCCCAGCCGCTGCTGCTCGTCACCCCAGCTCCTGTGTGTACACCGCATCTGTGTTCCCCGTGACATGGTGCCCTGGCCGCACCCCCAGACAGAAGCCTTTGCCTTCTCCCCAAAGGGTGGTGTCCCTTGAATCTTCACACCCTTCCCCGGGCGCTGTCACTTTGTCACCTGGTCACACAGGCACCTGGGCATTCCCTGACGTGAGTGACAGACTCCAGTCACCACAGGAGCTGACGCTGGAGGTGGGGAAGGCGAGGGCACGGTGCACCAACACGCACGCTCGTGGCGTGGCACACGCACACCGGGCACCGCCGCGTGGCCGCCGCCGTCGGGTAGGAGCGCGCTGCCACATTTGAACTCCCTCCCCCGCATCTCCGCGCTCCCGCCAGCGCCTTGCGAGGTCGGGGTTCTCTGCTGAGAGGGTTCACGTTCCCACTCCGACTCTGTGTCTTGCATTTGTTGATCACACCATTACTCGTGGGACTGCCGAGAGGAGCCCAGAGCGTCTCCCGGGCCCCACACACAGCGGCAGCACCCCCTTCCCGCCCGCCGTTAACACCAGGACACTCCTGACCTGTTGGTTCAGTCGCAGGAGTGGCCCCAAGTTGCTGTTGCTCCACTGAGGTTTGAGTGCAGTGACTTGGCCGTGTCCCCACGGAGGAGCGTCCCGTCCTTGGGGACTCAGCCCTTTCAGCCAGAAGAGCCCAGAATCACAGAAAAAGAAGCGGAAACGCGAGGGGCGCACGGGGCCGCGTGGGTGCCGCGGTGACGGCGCACTAAGGTCCAGACTCAGTGGCTAGAGTGGCCCGCTCACCTTGTCTCCGGCGGGTCCCCTGCAGCTCTGCCCCGTCTTCCCCTGTCCCCGTGGGACAGCGCGGACCCTCTCCTGGGACAAGCACCGCTGTTGAGTCTCCTACGCAGGAGTCACCGTGGGCCCAGTGAGTCCCGGGGCCGCCCTGCGCTCAGTGGCCGGGCTCTGTGCCGTCCCTGGGCCTGAGGGCAAGGACAGCCACTCCTGCCCTCACCCCTGGTGTCACAGGTGCGGGTCCTGCTGGAGAGTCGCACTTTGGAGCACATATTACATACGATGTCATCACGCCCACTGGGACGGCACCCCCGCCTGACTAGGCGCCACAGCCAGCGGGCGGCTCACCAGAAGTTTCAAAAGTCGGTCCCTCGGCCCCTCGTTCTGTCCCGCCAGCTGCTCCGGGTGTGGGCGTGGTGGGAGCAGGGAGGTCAAGGGCGTGGCTGCCGCCTTCCTCTGCAGCGAAACCAATTCCTGCACGAAGCAGTGCAGCGGGACAGCGTGAGTCTGCCGCCCCTCGGGGGACACCGAGGGCGGGGAAGGGGAGTCCACTTCTGCACAAGTGCACCCGAACGGGACGAGCCTGTCCCCGCGACAGTGGGAGGGTCCAGGAACCCACAGATTGCCCAGGGCACGGTGTCGACCAGGTGAGCACTGCACCTGTTCTGCCGAGGGGACATCAGCTGGGGCCGGTTGTGCCCGGTCCCTGCTTCACCTCGGCCCCACCAGGTAAGAGGCACAGACGAGGCAGGGCCCCTCCGCCTGCCCCACACACACGCTGCCCCCCGGGTGGGGTCAGGAGAAGGCACCAACGGAGCCTTTCCCACCGTGTGGTCGCAGGGAAGCGCGGGCTGGAAAGGACACCAGGGGCTTCATGGTGAGATGGGAGTCCCGGGAAAGGAGAGATTGGGACAAGAATGACTTGATAAAACAACAGCCAGAATTTTTCCTAATAAGGAGCTCGATGAGTCACAAGCAGAAAAACTGCAGGCAGGCACGTCACAGACTTCGGAAAGCCACTGACAGAGAGAAAATCCCAAAAGCAGCTGGAGGAAAAGAAAACACGGCCATGGAACGAGGGGAAGGCTGGCTGTGTGGAAGGGGGTTGGCGCAGGGGCGCCCCGATATCTGGGGGTCGGCTGAGCTGACTCAGAGACGTGTACTGTAGGCGCCCCAGAGAAAAACACACACAGAGGGGTAGCTAGGAAGCCAACAGTATAAATAAAACGGGGTGTCTTCTAGGTAATAATGTCATCCAGACTAAGCAAACAGTAAGAAAAAAGACCAAAATACAGAAGACACCAGCGGAAAAGCAATAGCGAGCTGTGAGCTTGACGCCGCAGACTGAAACTCCTAAAGGACAGATGCGGGACAAGCAGACCCCACCGACCTGCATGCTGTGAAAGCAGAAGAACACATGCAACTCGCAGACGTAAGACGAGCAAGCCGAGGTGGCAAGAATAATGTCACACTCAGTGACCTTTAAGACCAGGAGAATCACCGTGTCGCCGACAAACATGGCAGCGCGGCGAAGGGCCCGGTCCCACGGGAAGATGTGCTCACGCTAAGGGCGCGTTTACCTAGTGACAGAGCTCAAAGCGCAGTGAGCTACCCCGAGGGGAACCAGGTGGGCAGTCGGAGAGGTCCACAGCTCTCCGCGATCGAGGGAAACCCCAGGGGAGCGCAATTACGTGGCCGATGGCAGCGGCGCCACCTACCGAGGGGCCCGACCGCCGTTGAAGTGCGTGTGGAGCAGCTGGCGAAACAGCGCGGGGCGGGCTCGGAGCAAGGCGCGCTGAGCCGCACACATCGCCGGTGCGTGCTCCCTCGTGGGGATGAAGCTCGGCACCGGCTCCGGCCCGCCTTCCCGGGCAGAACCGAGCCCCCGAGCCCCCCGGCCGGACGCCTGCGGACGCAGGGACAGCCGCACGGCAGGGCCCACAGCGGGGCAGGGCCCCGCCGCGTAACGTTGCAAGAGCCGCTCTTCCAAGTAGAACAGACGTGAAAGAGGCCGCGCGCCTCCTTTCGGTCAAGATGGAGGACGAGAGACTGGCTGCCCCTCCTCCTGGGGGGAGACGCCTGCGGGTTCCGACCCAGCACTGCTCGGGGCGGGCTGTGCAAACTGAACGCACACAACACTGAAGAGGGCCAAACTGCTTGCAAGGACCTTACTGCAGCCCCAAACCAAGTTCCGGAACAGCCACAGGACTGCAGAATTTTCCAGCACTCCACAGCGTGGGACTCCCCCCCTGGCGCATCCGCTCAGAAATCACTGGGGTGCAAAGCAGCAGGATGAGGTGTTCTGCCACAGCAGACCGGGGCGCAGAAATGACTCTGGTGGTGGATTGGCACACGAGGGTGTTCGTTACGCAAAACGACCGTGTTGTCTTGTTCAGAAAGCCACCTGGGGGCAGGACTGAGCATGCTCAGTAGACGTGCAAGCGAGGCCTTTTATGAGCCAAACCTGGACTCTGCACGAACACTACACTTGAAAGGCAAAACGCCGTCACAGAAGGGACAGCCAGAGAACTGGAAGGTGCACGGTACAAACTGCTCAAAGCAAAAGACAAAATCATGGAACTGAGCATCCGTGCGTCACCTAATATACGTACCATTGGGGTCCCCAAGGAAATGGGGCAAACAGAAAAAGGGTTTAGAGAGCTACTTCCCCAAACTCGAAATAGACTGTGAGACCACGGACGCAAGGAGCTCAGAGAACTCTGGACGCAGAACCGCCCCAGGCACAGCGCAACCCAGGTTTAAAGGGGGGATAACGAGAAATGCAGCCAGAGACCAGGCACATTCCTCTCGGGGGACAAACGTACGTGAAGGAGCCGGTGTCTCAGCAGAAGCAAGAGCAGTGGGGAGACAGTGGGGGGATGTCTGCAGGGAAAGGAAACGAGAGCTGCCAACCTAGAATGCTCTTCGCAGCAAAGGCATCTGTGCAGACAGAAGCAAGCCGGTTCTTGAGGGACAGGAGCCGAAAGGCCCCGTCGGCGCAGGCCCCCACCACCAGGGACGTGGGTACGAGTCCTTGGGGCAGAAGGACACAGAAGCGCTTTGAAATATGGGTCTACACAGGGAGGAGGACCCGACGTGGGCCAATGCGAGCGTGTCTTCTCATTGTTTAGATCTCTTCACAGGAAGCAAGAGTGATTGCACATTCTTGGTTCGTAGCATGGAGAGGTCAACTGTTGGACAAGTGGAAGTCCCCGTGGTGGCGTCCCTGCAGTATGGACTGGGATAGAGGGAAGTTGCCTACTGCAGCCCCAAAGCAACTGCTGAATGACACACGAAGAGACCAGCCTAATCATCCAACAGGGGAGCTAGAGTTTTAAAAACTCAATCTAAAAGATGGCAGAAAAGGAGAAAAGGGGGAACAGGGAACACAATGGAGAAAGAAAAACAGCAGATTCAAACACAACTATTCAATATTCGCATTAAACGTAAATGGTCTGAACAGCCCCCAGTAAATAGCAGAGATGGTTGGATTGGGTGTAAAGGCAAGATCCAGCCACAGGATGTGTGTGTGAAACACAGGTTCCAGGAGAAAACACAGATGGGCTAAGGGGAGAGGGGGAGGGGACCAGACTCTAACCCAGCGGTTCTCAACCTTCCTGACGCCGTGACCCTTTACTACAGATCCTCATGGTGTGGGGACCCCCATAAAACTATCTTCGTTGCTCCTTCATAACTGTAATGTTGCTGCTGTTATGAATCGGCATGTAAATATCTGATATGTGTTTGCCGATGGTCTTAGGTGACCCCTGTGAAAGGGTCGTTTGACCCCCAAAGGGGTCACGACCCGCAGGTTGAGAACCACTGCTCTAATTGAAAGAAAGGCAGAGATGCTGTGTTCATAGCAAAGGGGACTCTAGAACAGAGGTTCTGAGGTCTAAACAAGGTCACTTCATGACAAGGATTCAGTCCCCATGAGGGGGACCTGACAACAGCTTCGACAGGACGAAGAACCACCAGGAGAACCGAGCCCACAGTGACCCTCCCAATGACAGAACAAGTGTGGGAACTTTGTAAGAACACGGAAAACACGAAGCCCTGTGAACTGAGCTGCCCTCTTCATGCAATAGTTCACCCGGTAACGGCAGAACACACCTTCTTTTCTAATGCATGTGACTAGAAGGGACAGCAGGTTGGTGACGAAGGGCTGCGATACGACAGTGAAGGTGTGCTGCTGCCGCTGCCCTGTGAAAGGACACTGTCTCTTCCCATCTCTCCTAACAAGCGAGCGTGGGACTCGACCCGCCGGCAGCTGCGCGGGCCTGGATTTGTGCTCACTTACCCCGCAGGGGCCGGCGGCCCAGAGGAGCCGAGCGCCGGCCAGCAGGGGCTCAGGCCAAGCAAGTGGTGGCTCTGGGGACTCGTCACAAGGCCGCTGGGAACCTGTGGGCCACCACCCCTGAGGGCGCACCTCCGGAGGGTCATGGCCTCCCTTCTCTTTCTCCTTCCTGGTCGCATGTGACCATCTGTCCTGGTGACCTTGACCGATACCCACACAGGAGCGGGGTCCCGGGAGACAGACCCCGGTCTCTCCCCGGTGGCACAGAGATCGGAACACGGGTGGCAGTGCTGCCAAGACAACAAAGTATAAAGCAGCCCATGTGGAGCCTGGAAACAGGGGGCAAGAGAGGAAAGGCTCGTGCAGGTCCCCGAGCGGCCGGGACGGGAGACCCCAGGGCATCTGGGCAGTAGGCCGGAGGGCAGGCTGTCCCTGTGTGAGGATGAAAGGGCCAGGGTGGGGGGTGCACGTGTCCAGGAGACACACGCTTCTGCTGGCGGGCATGGAGCTGCACTAATGACAGGAACATGGGGAATTAACCAGTGACAAGACAGGCAGTGGTCAACGCGAAGGAAAACGAGGAACTTCCCAGGAGAATGAGGTCCCGGACACTCGCTCAGCGTGGACAGAAACACCTCCGTCCAGAACCGCCGTGCACTGTGCTCTGCATTCCTCCTGAACTCACATGTGGACGCCCGGCCCCCCAGTGGGATGGGTGGGGAGGTGATTCGGTTCAGGTGGGAGCACGCGGGTGGCCCCCAGGACAGGATCAGGACCCCGGTCACCAGAGAGACCAGAGCAGTGCCGTCTCTCCCCTCTCACGCCCCCTGTGAGGACACGGCCCAAAGGCCCTCACTGGGATGAGCCGTCCAGCACACTGACCTCCGTGTCCAGGCTCCGGGCCGAGAGGGGCCCCCATGGGTACCCCTGACTCTGGGCTCCTGGCTCCAAGCCAGGGAGGACAGTTCTGAGTCTCAGCCCAGGCCTGGCACTCGGTCACAGCGGGCCAACCCGGCCCCCACGCCCCACGCACGTGTGTGTGCTGCCACTGGTCCCCGGCAGGTGTGGGCGACCGCCCCGAGGGACGGTCGGCAGGATGGGCACTCTGCCTGCAGGTGCCCCGGGCTGTGAGCCAAGGGCTGGGATCGTGAACTTGGGGCAAAGTTCCAAGCAGGCGAAGGTTGCCCTCTAATCAGGATTCCTGAGCTCTTAACCACCCTGCTTCTGCCCATCCGGGTGCAGAGAGCGACCCACCCCGTCTGGGAAGATGGAGACACACAGGGGTGCAGCTCTGCGTCCTCCCACCTGCGGGGTGGGGATGGGGGGCTCAGTGGCCATCCTGACCCACCTGGTTACAAGTGAGGGCGGGTGGGGGTGCTCCCGGGTGCTGGGCCATCCTCTTTCTTGGCCTGAGCAGAGGTTGCAGAGGAGAGGTCACCCCATGGCACCTCTTGGAGCCTCACACTGGTGACAGTGCACTCAGTTTGTGTCACCCACACAGAGGAGGCTGGTGTCCCCACCCCATGTGCTCTAGTCACTGCTCCTGCTATCCTAGCACTCTGCTGGCTGGTGTCACAGTTGTCCCTTGCTGGTTTGCATTCCTTCCCCATGTCCCCTGTTTAGTGTGTGTGTGTGGGGGTGTATTTACTATGTGTCTGAACTCATCAGTTCTGCCTTGTGCTCCCCATATTCAAAGGAAAATCATCCCCTTTGCGGCTGTTTGTGTCCTCGACCCTGTTGATGAGGCCCCATTACCGATTCCTCCTGGTTCTTGAGCCCTGAGCTGTTGAGTGTGTCGGGGAGAGAGGCCCTGTGTGATCGTGACTGGTGAGCAGATTCAAGGTGGCAGGCATGTCACCACTCCCGGAATCCCTGTCACCTCCCCGAGTGCTCTGGGCTGCATTGTATCCCTCCAAATTCCTGTGCTGAAGCTCAACCCCAGCACCATGGCGCTAGGAGGCAGGGCCTTTGGGAGGTGATTGGGTCCTGGGGGTGGAGGCCCCCTGATGCAACTGGTGCCCCGATATCAGAGGCCCAGAGCGCCCCTGTGCCCTCCGCCACATGAGGACGCAGCAGGGAAAAGATCTGTGACCCAGGAAGCCAGTCCCCAGACAGCGACTCTGCCCCTGCCTGATCTTGGACTTCCAGCCCCCACAACTGTGACCAAGAAATGTGTGTTGTGACTAAGCCCCCCATCGTGACAGCGGCTGGAGAGGGCTAGGACTTCAGTCGCGGGTCTTCCTGCTTGGTTCTAGTGAGCCTGGCAGAGAGCTCCTTCACTCCCTGGCTGGGCACCCGGCCTGCCCTGGGCACCAGCTCAGTCAGGAGGCCATGGGCGAGGGAGTGCCACTGGTGTCCAGATGGAGGCAGGAGTGGGTGGGCGACGGGGGACTGAGATGTGACAGGATGTGACCCAGGGACACTGCCACCATGACAGCGCTCAGCAGCAACGTGCCGTCCAGACAGAGTGGAGCGGCCGGGGACTCGCGTGGACACCCCGCTGCAGTGCGCGGACGTAGGGAATCAAAGGACACGCTCCAGGGCCGTGAGCGCCCCAGGGCTTGGGTCCCCACTCCCCCTGTGCCATCCTGCACCCGGAGTCCTGGGCCTGGCTCGGTGGCCTGAGGCTGCATTCTCCACGTGGTGCTGTGCCCAGCAAAAACGGTTGGAGGGAGTTGGGTGCTGGAGCAGGTGCCCATCGCTGGCCACGGGGGAATCCTTTTCTATGCGACCTGATTCGAGTTCCTGGGTGCCAGTCGATGCACTAAATGCAGCCAAGCGCTGCGACGCTGTCCAGACACTGCCAGCGACAGAAGGACCCGAGTCTCCGCAGCCAGACCCCGGCGACAGTCTGTATTCCAGCGGAGCAGTGGTCGCGGCCGGGCTGGGCACTCAGACATGACACCACCCGGGGATCCGCTCCCGCCGGCCGCCCGGCTCCGCGCCGGCCTCGCGGGGGAGAGGTCCTCAGGGCGCCAGGCCTCGGGTCGGGAGGGCCCGTAGGGGAGGAGCCGGCGCGGCCGGGCCGGTGGGGCGAAGGGGCCGGCGGCGCCAGGGTGGGGTCGCGCAGCAGCGGCGGAGGGCGCCGGCTCCCTCCCGCGCGCGTTCCCCTCCCCCCGCCCGCCGCGCTGGGCCAGAGCTCCGGGGGGGCTGCAGGAACCCCCTGAGGCGGACGCAGGTGCGCGGGGCCGCGCTCGGGGGCCCGGGCGAGGGCGGCAGGGAGACAGCCCGTCTGGACCCTTCCCGCCCTCCGGATCCCGGCCCCGGGTCCCCGGTCCCCGGGCGGGGGCTGGGCGCGGCGGGGCTACTCCCCCGCCCACCCGGGGCGGGGCGGAGGCGGAGCCAGGCAGGCCCGCGCCCCCGACGGCGGGCGGGGCGCCCCGGCGGTCAGATAAGAGCCCGGAGGCGGACGCCGCCGGGCGCAGAGCGACGGGAGCCCGAGCCTTGGCGTGCGCTCGGCCGCAGGACCCCCAGAGCAGAGCCGCGGCCGGGCCGGCAGGTGAGGCCAGGGCCCCCCGTGAGAAGCTCCCCGCACGGGCGCCCCCACGCGCATCCTCCGGGGGAGCCGTTGGCTCCGTGAGCCGAGGGGCACCGGGCTGGGCCCATCGCCGTCTGCGGGCGCCGCGTGCCACAGACGGCCGTGTCTCCAAAAGTCGCTAACAACCCGGGGTGCACACCGCGCCCCGACAGACGATGCCATGGAGACCCTAAGGTGGTCGGGGGGCGAACGACGTGTGCAGGGAGGCGGTGCCGCCGAGGTGCGCGGGCCCCCGGCGGGGGAAGGGCGCCGGCCGGCTTCCCTGCGGCGCGCGGACCGGGGCGCCCGCTGTGGGGCCGATCGCTCCTGTCGCCCTGCAGGACGAGCGGACCTGGGCAGAGCAGCCCCCAGATCCGATCGGGCGATTTTCTCACCCGGCCTCCCCGCTGGGGGCTCCGGCTTTGATTTTGAAGGTGGGGCTGGGGGCCCGGAGCCGCAGGCGGCGTTCTCCCAGGGTGACTGCAGGGACAGCTTGGGGGCCAGCCGAGTTTCTCTTTTGGGGCACCCTGTGGAAAGACGCTTTCTAAGAGGCCACAGTTTGCTTTCTGTTTGCAAACCTGACCTGAGGCGGGGCCCCAGGAGTGAACCGGCTCACCCCAAATGCGGGGCGTGGGCGTCCCTGTCAGGCGGGGCGGGTGGGGCACCCAGGGCTCGCGCCGCTCCAGCGGCACCGCGGACCCGACCCCGCGGCTGGCAGCTCGTGCAGCCCCCGGGCGCTGTGCTCACGGTACCAGGAAGGAGCTGCTGGGTGTGTCACCCGAGGTGAAGGGGCCACAGAGAAGCGGTGCCTGAAGTAACTCAGGTTGTGCGTTTCTGTTCTAACTTGGGTGCAGCAGCACGTCCCCGGTCACTGCTGCCACCCGTAGCCTCCTGCTTCGCCCGCTGGGTGGGTGTGAGAGATGGAAGGAGAGAGCGCGCGTGTGCACGCACACCTGTGTGCACGCACGCGTGTGGGATCGGGCGGGACCAGGCGTGTGGACCCGGCGCCGTGACAAGTTGCATTCGAGGCGCTCTTGGCCGTGACGGGCTGGCCTGCTGGTGGCTGTGACTGTGAAGTGATTTCTGTCCCCCACCCCACCGTGGCATTGCCCAGGGGTGCAGACATGATGTGGAAGTGAGCTGCCTCAGGGAGCTGCTAAGCAAAGGGGCTCAGAGGGCCCCCCGTTTCCCCCTACATGGAGCTCCCGTCCCTGCACCGCTCTTCCCGGGGGTGGGGGGCTGGGAAGCCGGGGCCCCCATGGACTCTCCTGGAAGAAACCGTTGTGATGGCTTTTATACACGTTTGTGCTGTGGCTGATTTGGTGACAAAGGACAGCTGTGCACTCCTGTGAATGCCATGCGGAGAGCGTAGGTGACTCCCAGTGCCACGTTGCTAGAAGCAGAGTCACAGCTCGCGTGGCGCTCTGCACGGTGACGGTGACGGGAGTGGATGAGGGGCGGGGCAGGGGGCAAAGCCGATGTCCCTCCTGAGGTTTCCAGGGCTGTCCCCAGCCCTCAGAATTCGCCGTCTCCGTGGCCCTCGGCCCTGGCTGTGTCATCTGGACTGCTCGGGCCGCTGGAGCTCCGGCCCCTAACTCATCGCATTCCTGTGTGTTTACTCTTCACGCTGGCCCAAGCCGAGTGGGGCGACGCCCAGACTCCTGGACTCCAGGGTGCCCATGAGGAAAAGCAAATGCACGGTGGCACAGATGTCCTCCGTGGTGGCCCCCGCTGAGGAGCCCAACGCCACGTGCCCGCGGACGGTGGAGGTCACGCTGGTCAAGGAGCAGAATGGGGTGCAGCTCACGAACGCCACGCTCGCCGCCCCCCCGCAGAGCCCCGCGGAGCCCCCCGACCGGGAGACCTGGAGCAAGAAGATCGACTTCCTGCTGTCGGTGATCGGCTTCGCCGTGGACCTGGCCAACGTCTGGCGGTTCCCGTACCTGTGCTACAAGAACGGAGGCGGTGAGTCCGCCCCGCCGCCCCGGGCTCCCGGGGGCCGCGCCCACAGCGCGGGCCGCGCCTCGGAGGGACGGCGCACCCCGGAAGGGCCCTGCTCTTTTCTGCCTTAGCATTAGCGGGGTACAGCCCTCCCCCAGGTTAGGCTGACCGGACGTCCTGTTTTACATGGGACCCCAAACAGTGGTACTGTCCTGTTTCCAATGGTCAGCCCACCCCAGACGGGTGTCACAGAACCCAGAGGTAGAGCTCAGAGTGACCTCCCTGTGGGTCTGGACGTCCCAGCTGGGGACGGAGAGGCCTGGACAGTGGGAAGTGGGTTCGGGGCTGGGAGGGCTGTGTCCACAGGCGATTCTCACTTGGGAGGTGAAGTGCTCGAAGGCCCGCAGAAGGGCACTTGCCGAGCGGGCAGCGGCCCCCGCGGCCGGCATAGCGGGAGCCCTGGCGGTGCCCCCGCCCCACCCCCCACGCCCTCTGCTCCCTGAGTTGCCCACGACTGTGTGGACGCAAGGCAGAAAACAGATCCGGGCACAGTCGCCCCCAAATTCAAGTTGAGAAGCCAGTTGGTTAAGCTGGCGCTCACGCGGCCCTCCCAGCGCCTCCACCCGCTGCCGGGCTCCCTGCTTCGCTGGTCAGGGCACAGGTGGGGGCTTGGGAGGACCACCCTGGGAGGCCCCCCAGACGCCCAGGAGGAGGTGGGTATCGCTGCGCCCACCTCAAGGGGAGCAGATGGAGGCCGTGAGTGGCCCGGGGACAGGCAGAGCGGTGGGATCCCCCGGCCCCGCACCCCAGGGCCCTTAGCTTTGTACTGGGGACGGGTGGAGCTCCACAGGGAACAGGGTGCCTCCCTGGAGGGACTCCAGCCCCTGGGGCAGCCCCTGTCACCTCATCCCCCACCAAGGCAAGCTCTGAATACAGAAAGCCGGGGTGGACACAGGTTCAGGGGCCCCCAGAACCCAGGGGAGTCACAACTCAGGAGGGGCAGACATTCCACAGGGGAGGGAGGGGGCAAAGGGAGGCAGGAGGGGCAGCGCCCTGCTGTGCTCTCAGGTTGACTCCACGGCTGGGGTGGAAGCATCTGGGGGGTTCACTGGGGATATATCAGCACTGAAGACACGGGGCTCCCCCACCCCAGCCCATGGCTTCCCTTTGGAGGGTTGCCAGGCAGGGAGTTTCAGGAGAAGCAGATGGGGACTAGAGTCCTGGCCAAGACTCACGTGGCCCGTGGGGATGGTCAAGGCCTTGAGGCCCCTGGTGACCATGCTGTCGTGTCCCACAGGTGCCTTCCTGGTCCCCTACCTGCTCTTCATGGTCATCGCGGGGATGCCGCTTTTCTACATGGAGCTGGCCCTCGGGCAGTTCAACAGGGAGGGGGCTGCCGGTGTCTGGAAGATCTGCCCCATCCTCAAAGGTAGTGTGGGGACACCTCCGTGACCTGGCATGGCATGGACCGGGGCAGCTCTAGACTAGAGCTTCCAGAGCAAGCCCACCCAAGCCTTCACTTGGTCTTCCTTCCGTGCGTGTCTCCACGTCAAACCTCCCCTTTACAGGACGTCAGTTGTACTGGACTAGGGCCACCGGCCAGCCTCCCCTAAACCTGATTTTCTTTGGAAAGACCCTTTTCCTATTAATAATAAGGTCCATTCTGAGATACTGGGGGTTAGAACTCTAACAAGTGAATTTGCAGTGACACAGTTCAACTCATAACTCTGTCTATCTATCTATCTGTCTGTCCATCTATCTGTCTGTCTATCTACTTATCTGTCTATCTATCTGTCTGTCTGTCTGTCTATCAACTATGTATCCATCATCAATCCTCCACCTGTCTAGCTATTATCTACTTATGTGTCCACATACCTACATATCATCTATTATACATCCACCAATCATCTGTCATCATCTATCTACCTATCTATCTATCACCTAGTCAATGCTGACAGAACATAAATGAAATCAGGAGACTCTGGCTAGAAATGGTAAAGATTTATTCAAGGGTCTTAGGGTTTGCAAACTGGAAGCACAACTGCACAGTACCCACACTGCAAAGAAAAGCTGAGGGTTCTCACAGGAGTGAGTACATTCCTGAGAAGAATCAATCCTGCAGTCTTGGTGTCTGGACTGGTCCAAGAGGGTCATCCTCTAGATGACCGGTGATCTGGATGCCTGAACATTCTTTCCTTAGTCCCTCAGGGGGTTACCAGAAATTATCTGGGGATCTGGTGTGTATCCAAGCACTGACGCAGGACTAGGAAGTTCAACAGTTTCTCAGGGGAAATAGAGCAAGAGTGCAATTATTTCCTCAGGACTCTGTCAGTCTATCTATTGATCATCTACCTATCATTTGTGTATCTATTTATTATCTATTATTGATCATCTATCTACCTATCATCTATCCATCAATCTATCATTGAGGTATCCATTTATCATCTATTATTGATTATCTATCATCTATTTATCCATCTATCATCTATGTATCTATTTATCATCTATTATTGATTATCTAGCTATGAATCTATCTATCATCTATTTATTATAGCTATCTGTCATCTATCATTTATCTATCCTGTCTGTCTAGTTATTGAGAGTCGTCCCAGCTGCCATGGCAATGTCATGGCACCATGAAGCCAGCACCCCTCGGGCTGAGTCCCAGTGACTAACCTTCCCAGGTCACCTCACTGGGTCCTCATAAGAGCCCTGGCATGTGCTGTGTCATCTCTGTGTTGGAGGCACAGGCACTGAGTTACGTGCCCTGTCACCTTGTGGGAGTGGTGTGCGATTCAATCCCAGACCCGTTCGCCTCCCTACTGGGCCAACACCTCCAGGAGCTGATGGCTCGAGGGGTCTTGGGGGGCATTTCTGAGGAAGACCCAGAAAGGTGGCTGGTTCAAATGGCTGCTTTCACTTAGAAAATGGCTATTAAGAGATCAGGCTTTGGATTTTCTCAAAAGTTCTTGAAAAGTTGGTGTTGTGACGAGAGCAGAACCCTACAGGTCTCCAAGGATGCCATGTAGATGGGTCAGTGGGTGTGTGCTCGGGGGTGGGAGCAACTCCCAGCTGCTGAGATCGGTCTCCATGGAGAAATTGCCCTCGCAACCACGGAAACGCCGAGACCGGCCAGGCGTGATGGCTCCTGCCGGCACTGGTGTCACTCCTGCTTAAGACAGTAGCAGTTTTTTCTGAGGCGAAATGACTCAGGGGCCCGCCCTGCAGTGCAGTTACAAAGGGAGGCTCAGACCCCTCTCAGGTCAGGCGCTGATGCCCCCTTGTGCGATTTGCACACAGATGTCCAAGCTCGTGGGGCACTGAGCTTTGTGCTGGGAGCAGGTGCGGCTCCAACAGGAACAGGGCACCTCCCTGGGGAGACCCCAGCCCCTGGCGCAGCCTGAGACTCGCCTGTGGTGCCATCATTAATCCCTGATGCAGGAATGTGCCCGCACCTCTTAGTGGTGGGTGCAGGTGACAATTTAGACATTTTGGTGTCTGTGTCCTGGCACCGAGTAGGTACCGTCGAGGGCAGTGAGCAGTTAAAGACACAGATGAGTTCATCGTGTTCTCCTGGCTCTGCTGGGCGGGCTCACTTGTCCCTCGGTTGCCGTGATGGGCTTACACCATGGTTAGTATTTACATAGCATTAAAGTGCCACATCGGAAATTAAGGCTGTCATCCTCGAGGGGCCATCTGGGGAGACGTCGAGGGAGGATGCCTCCCGCTGCCACACAGACTGTGGTGACGCCAGTTTGCTCCTTCTCACCCAGAGAATGTCCATCATTGTTTCTTATGTGACAGGACCCAGTGCCCACACTACCCACCAGGGAGTCTAACGCCAAATTGAAGTAAATTCACCTCTTTCCTGAGTGCCTGGCGCAGGTGAGGGAGGGGCAGCAGGAGAGGACAGTCCTGACACATTTGCGTCCATACGGGGAACCTGCCTGTCGGCGCCCCACTCTACAGATGCTCCGTCCATGGGTGGCGGCGTTTCGCCACCTCCTGGCGATGTCACCACCTGGAGAAGTCGCACACATCGCTCAGCTCGGCACCCGACTCCACGTCCCGCCCCACGGTCACGCTCGCGCACGCGCGTGGACTTCTGCCCAGGTCTGGGGGCTCGTCCGTGCGGAGGGCTGCGCTGGGGCCGAGTGAGGCCGCAGGGAGGAGCACCCTGCGGGCCCCGTGGGCCGGACCTCGGCCGGAAGCCGGAAACCCGGGATCGAGGCGGTCGCGAACCACAGCACGTCAGCTGCTGAGCTTGGGCTCTGCGGTCAGCATGGAGCTGCGTGTCCTGGAGAGGCCGAGCCCGTGCACGGACGGGACCTTTGTGTTTAAACAACAGACATCACGGCTCGTTTAAGGCCAGCCAAGCTGTGACCCCCAGCAGGTGATTTCCTCCACGCCCAAGTTCTGTTTTATCCATAGGGTGCCCGGGTGACAGGAGATGGTCACTGCTCCTTCGGCAAGGTGAGCACGTGGATCGCCTGCCACACGTGCCTTCTCTTTTCTTCTTGGTCTTAGAAAAAATGTTCATTAATAATTACCTATATTTTTACACGTCATGAAATAGGGGTAACACGTGGTAGATGAAGACATTAGTTAAAACGCCCCACATAATCATTACGGAGCTGAAAGGTCATCCGGCCCTCCAGGGGGTGACCGGCACGTCCAGGCCTCTGTAGACGCTTTTCCTGCATTCGGAGCTGAGCTCTCCACACAGCTCCCTTCCCTGCCGTTGACCTCGGACCCTCTCCCCGCACCTGACAGGCACTGAGCTCCCCCCGAAAAATCCAGGTGGTGAAGTCCTTGTAAGGGTGAGCTGTACCAGAGGCCCCTCCTCACCCTCGGTCCCCAGGTCCCCTGTGCTGTCTGTCCTGAGCCCCAGAGGGGGCCTCCAGACATGTCATCGCAGGGTCCTGGAGGGAGGAGCCTCAGAACTCTCTTTCCGTCCCCCTCCTGTCTGTACCCACCCTCCAGTCTGAGCATGCATGCACACACATGTGCGCGCACACGTGTGCAGGCACACACATGCACACATGTGCGCACACACACACACGTGCATACACATGCGCACACATGCGTGCGCACACACGTGCATACACATGCACACACACACGTGTGCACACACACGTGCATACACATGCACACACACGTGCACACATGCCAACCAGATACTAGAGACATGCTGGCGGACGGTGAGGAATGGTGTCTGCTTTTCTTCAGTGACACCCACAATGCTTCTCCCGAGGGAAGGAGAGGACGCCGGAGCAACTTTTGTGGACACTCTGCGGTGAGCTGTCTTCGAGGGGTGGTGAACCAGGGGCGCTGCTGTGCACTCTTGAGGCCTGAGGACGCTCCTTTTAAGATTGTCCGGGAAATGGCCAAAGATACCCCCACTCTACATCTTCCGCGGAAACACCGCCACGCTGTTTTGTTGAAGATAACACAATTTCTGATATGTTAGGGTCATTAATATTTTAATGTAATTTATCAAAAACTCCTTTCTAAAAAGAATTTAATGTGGCTTAAAATGAAACAAAATATGCACAGTTTAATGTGGAAAATATTAAGAAAAATAGAAGTTTAAGACAATTGATGTTAAGAGCTGTGGTTGAAATTCTCATTTAGCCCCGAGCTTCCTGAGAGTCAGCCACAGAGGGACAGGTCTCACTACTATTTTGACGGGGACCATTAGGCCAGAGCCCGCCCCTGCCTTGGCACAGACAGCTGCTCGCGGCGGTGAGCGGCGAACCAGAGGACGTGATGACGCAATGAGCAGTGATCACGGGAGCGTTCTCACGGCAAATGAAGAGTGTGTGCCGCGTGGCTGGGCCCTGAGTGACACTAAGGAGGAGTGTGGCAACAGGGGGCCAGCAAGGGGCTATACTCTGGTGGCCTGGGCCCGTGGCTCTCCAAGGCTCTGCCGTCCTGTGGGACAGACCTCGGAGTGACCAAAGGAGCAGCTGAGACTCACAGCCACCTTCCTAGAGAATTGTTTCCTTCACTTGGGCATTTAGGGCCACCAGACAGCAGTGCTGGGGTGGGGGATGAGGAAGACCTCCTGTGCTCTGTGCTGTGGTGCTGATGGGGCAGCCCATGTGCTCTGAGACCCACACCATCCTGTGGTGGTGACCTTGTCACTCCGTCATGAAAGTCGAGAAACCTGGCCTGCCCAGATGGAGGGCTGGCCACACCGCGGTAGGTTCCAGAAGGACCAGAGGCAAAGTCCATCCTTCAGACACTGGATTTGCATCTGTGCTCATGTTTCATCAAAGGCTTCTTTGAGCTCCCAAAGTTTCAAGCTGAGGATTTGGTATACGTTTTAACCTCAAAAAGATGTCAAAGTCAGGGCACTGCGAAGACTTTCTCTGCCGTGCTGCCCGACCACATGGCTGCCCGACCACATGGCTGCCTGGGCACTGCAAAACGTGCCCAGCCTCTCTGTCAGGGGAACTCAGTAAGCAAATCTGCAATATGGGATTGTTTAGTATTGGTCGGTTTTCATCAGAGAAGACCCTGTGAAGGAAGCAGTCTTTGCTTAATCCTCACAGCTGCTGAGCACGTTTTCCAGGAGGGACCCCATACCAGGGCCTTTTCCGTCCAGCCCCCTCCTGGTACTGGGTCGGCTTAGTGCACATACCCAGGAACACGTTAGTGCCTCGATTTTGGCTTTCAAGAAAGGAAGAGAACTTTAACGAAGTGCCCCGGACGTGCACGTCGCTTCTCGTGAGGTTTAGGCCCATAGCGCGGCCCGAGCCGCTCCCTACAGCAGTCACCGGGCGGGCACGGCCCTCCCCCAGCCTCGCGCAGGCCGGACAGGGCGCGCGCCTCACCAGGTCCTAATAAAGAGCATGAAAGGCACAGCCCACAGCTCAGGGGGGGTGTCGACACGACGAGAACTCCGTGCAGCTCAGTAAGTGAACCGCGGTCACGAGGTCGGGACAATGCTTGTCCAGCATGGAAGAGGGGGCAGCTCCCTGGCCAACGGGAGGTGGCCTCCTAACCGCCAGACCCACCTGCCTGCCATTCAGGATGGCACAGCTCCGAAAACTGCTCACCGCCTGCATTCCAGGTTTTGTGACCCTGGACAGGGCTCTCCAAAAGGCCCTGGGTGGTCATGCATGGTCCTGGGTGACCTTGGGTGGCTCTAGTGCCTATGAATGAACCCAGAGGACTCTGTGTGCCCTGGGTGGTCTTGAGGGGAAAGTGAGAAGCCAATGGCCCCTGATGACTCTGGGTGGGCTGGATTAGACCTGGTAGCAGTAGATGGCCATGGAGGACCCTAGTTGTGCCTTGGTGAATATTAGTAACTGTGGGTGGCTCTAGGTGTCCCTGGTGGCTCTCAGAGTCACTGGGTCTTCTTGGGTGACCCTGGATGGCCTTCAGTAGCCCTATTGGCATGGGTGGCCCTAAGTGTTTCTGGATGACCCTGAATGGTTTGGGGTGACCTTGTTGACACTTGGTGGTGCTTTGTATCTCTGGGTGTCCCTAGATGACCCTGGTGGTCACAGGTGGCAGTGGGTGATTCTGATGGTTCTGCGTGCCCTGGGGGTCCTGCATAGCTCTGGGTGGATTGGATGACCCTGTTTGATCCTGAGTGGCTTCTTGTGGAGGTGATAGCCATGGGTGGCCCTTAGTTACCCTGTGTGTCCATGAGTGACCTGGTTCTACCAGGGTGGCCCTAGGTCACCCTACATGTCCCTGGAACACTCTGCATGTTCCTGGTATACCTGAATTGTCCTGGATGCCCTTCAATGGCCCTGGGTGGCCTTCCAGGCCCTGAATGGCCCTCGGAGACACTGAGTGGCTCGGGGTGGACGGAGATGGCCATGGGTGATTTTGGAGGGCGGCCCCTCTCCGTGATCACAGCCTGGAGTCTGGTGCCTGCCCTTTCATGGCTCCTCGCCGTGCGCTACCTGGTTGGGCAAAAGGCAGTGGCGTGCGTCCTGTGACATGGCTCTGAACTCTGCCCTAGGTGTGGGCTTCACCGTCATCCTCATCTCGCTCTACGTCGGCTTCTTCTACAACGTCATCATCGCCTGGGCGCTGCACTACTTCTTCTCGTCCTTCACCATGGAGCTGCCCTGGACCCACTGCAACAACAGCTGGAACAGTGCCGCCTGCACAGAGGCCCGCTCCGGCCGCAACGCCAGCTCCAGTGCCACGCCCGCCGCCGAGTACTTCGAGTAAGTGGGGTTCGCCCCGGGTGCCAGCGTCTCCCTACTCACCACGTTGGCCTCTGGGAGGGCACGACACAGAGCGGGCACTCCGTGGCCCCCAGGGCCAGCTGCTGTGCCTGCTGCCTCACGGGGGTGTGAGAGGACCCTGCCCTCGTCCTGTGTTTTGTCCCCTCGGGTCCGTGGGGCGGGTTTCCCAGTCATACTTGCAGAGGCTCGGCAGAGCCCTGTGGCGCCGGTGCTCGGTGAGATGGACGGCTGGGCAGGCCGGGCGCCCCGGCCTCCTCCCAGCAGCTCTCTGGGGCACCGCACACGCCAGGTGGAAGGGAGGTGTGCTGGGCCCAGGGCTGCAATGCGGCCAGGCCCTGCACGGGTTCGCCTGCCCGCCGTCTGCATGGAGGCCCGGCCCCACCCTTTGCAGAAAAGACACCTTCCTGCCTCCTCATCAGACCTCGTCTGCAGGGGTGCCAGCTGCCCACTCTCTATGACACTCCTGCTACTTACAAGTGCAGCGCTGGTTGTTCACAGTCCCTCCAGGTCCCCAGGTCCGGCGGGCTTCCCCAGGTCCTGCCCCCCGCTAGCCAGCCCAGCCCTCAGCATCCCATGGCCCCCAGCCCCTGCGACCATCCCTCTCATCTTGGCTGTGCTTCTGTAAATCCCTCGTGGCACCACATCAGCCCTGACCCCCGACCTCACAGCATGACGCGGAGTTTGCGGGGACCCCCAGAGGATGGGCCATGTGCTCAGAGCATCATGGGGAGGGTGTGCTGGGGTGTGCAGGTTGTGGTTCGGGACCAAATGGAGTGAAAAGTGAGAGGACAGGGAGGGACATCCCATGGTGGGGACAGGGGCCCACCGAGTGGCTCCCTAACAGGGGTAGGGATGCCTACACTTGGGACGGCGACCTTCGTCTCATGGAGATCTCAGGGTGTGTGAGCTGGTTTCACAGGATGGGGCTGACGGGAAAGTCCGCCTGAGACCTGTCCTGTTCCATGTGCTTGAAAGTCACCAGGTGGCATGCACTGGGGACATGGGCACACAGGCAAGGAGACCCGAGTGTGTGCACAGAACTCAGTGACGGGCAGCCAGAATGGCCGAAAAGCAGGGCATCTGACAAAGCTGGATCGGCGCCTCCGATGGACAAACAGCAAAACAGCGGTGCTCGCGCTGGCCCGATTACTGCCCCATTTCCCAGGCGTGAGGGCATGTCGTTGAGAGGCCAGGGTGCGTGTGCTCCCGCCGGGTGGCCGCACCCCTGCACAGAGAGCAGCCGCGTGGAGATGGCTGTGCCGAGGGCCTGGGAGTGTCACAAACAGGCCCCCATGTGGGAGGATGTTCAGCGCCTGCTCGTGCTGCAGGCAGGCTTCCCTGACCACGCGTTTCCCGGCAGCACGATTTCAGGACGGGTTTTGGTGCAACTTGGGACATTTGGGAAGCTGGCAGGGCTGTAGACAGGTGCAGTGACAGCGTTTCGGGACCACGTGTCTTTTTTTGGAAGGTGCGGAAGGGGTTGATTTATCTAAGCGAGTTCAGATGAGAAAACGAGGGGGCCGACACTGATGACGCTCTGATCTACGACTAAGGAAGTGCGAAGGAAAGAGCACACGTGATGTGCGGGTGGGGAAACTGAGACCACCGGGCTCTGAAGCCCACAGTCCAGAGCAGCAGCTGTGAGAGAGAGTGCCCAGAGCCCGCACCCCACGAAGGGCACGTTAGCGGGACCTGCGCCACCACAGCTGAGGTGACACTGGACGAGGGGTGAGATGGAGGTTTATGAGGAAGTCATGAGTTAGTGGTGACACTGAGGCCTGGCATTCCCCCCATTCCACCTCCAGGCACTGGGCAGGTGACTTTCCTTGCAGTGGTGATGGGGTTTCCCTGAGGTGGGCCCCTGTTACCTCCAGACCTGCAGGCCAGGGTGTTGCTCAGAACTTGAGCCCACGTTAGAAAGCGCGTCACTGTGACAAGAATGTGTATTGCATGAGAACGTGTTCTTAGAAAGTTCTCGGCCTACTCTGGAAGGCCAGAGGGTCGAGACAACTAATCATTAAACTAGTAAATGCTCAGCCCTGCAGCGGGCCATGGGTAGCCCTGTCACTGGCCATCAGGGAACTCCAGTCCCCAGTACGACAGATTCAATACCGTGAATCTGACAGCTGTCGTGTTGGCAGCATAGGTCTAAAGGACCTCAGAGAAAACTATCAGACTGGGCAAGACAACCCATCACCAGTCAGTGGGTCGAACTGTGCAGGAGGCAGCTTTCTCACACTCTGCAGGCTCCAGGCAGATGAGAAAGTCCCCAGCCCCCAGTGGTCCCAGCCACCTTCCCACCACAGCTGCCTCTGGGCAGCAGCAGCCCATGGGATGGGGGACGGAAGTGGCTTCTACCCATGGAAGGCAAGGAAGCCATCATGGGAGGTGGATCCGCCAATGGCATAGCCCATCCTAGAGACCAGGAAAGGGCCAGCCCATGGAGCTCCTCTGCCCCCACGCGCCTTCCCTGAAGGAAAGCAGCCCTGTGGTATTCACCCCACTTTTCACAGAGTCCAACTCTCACCAGGACCTCTTTCCTTGTCAGCCCCATACATGCCGACCTGCCTACAGCTGCAGCCCCTGGTAGGTGAGTGTGAGAAGTGGGCAAGCCAGGCATTCACGGCTGTGACCCCAAAGTCATTGACTGATGCAGTGAACACGCCTAACAGACACAAGTCAGAGCCTGGAGAGGGCATGTGGCCTTTGGGAGCTCCTAAATAGGCCCATACAACCCCAACCAGTGTAAACTGTGCCCCAGATCCATAAACACACATCAATACCACTGTCACCTACTTACTAATATAAATTAGAAAGTTTCAAGTTTAAGGCTATGAGTTTGCCTCTAAGAGATTGCTTTAGTTGCCTCTTGCTAAGTCTGGTATGTTATGTTTTCCATTTCATTCGGTCCAAAGTAGTCCCTGATCTGGCTTGTGGTTTCTTCTTTGATTCATGGGAGGTTTTTGAAGGTTTGTTGTTCAATTTTGAAATATTGGGAGGCTTTCTAGACATGTTTCTACCATTAATTTCTAGTTTGATTCTGATCTGGCAAGACAACATGCTTATAAACGTTTGGAGATTAGGATATGGTTGGCCCAGTGAGTGTTTCATGTACACCTGAAAAGGATGTGTGTCTTGCTGTTGTGGGGCATAGAGCTGTATGCGGCTGTGAGTGCTATGCCTCCTCCATGCTCTCTGGTCCTATCGACTTCTTTATCAGTCACCGAGAAGGGTGTTGACTCTCAGCCATGAGGTGGACATGCCTATTTCCCATCACAATTCTCACATTTTGCTCCATTCATGTACTTTTAAGCTCTGTCATGAAGCACGTGTGTTTTTGAATATCAACTCTTTGAATCGACCCTCTTTTCATTATGAAATATCCCTCTTGACAATATTTCTCATTCTGAAGTTGGCTTTGATAGTAGTGTTGGCAGGGGACATGTTTTCCACTTGTGTATTTTTAACTAGTATGTGCCATGTTGAAAATGGGTTTCTTGTAGATAGCATAGAGTTTTTCTTGCTTTCTTATTGACAAAAGGTAGCCTCTGTTTTTTTATTTGAGTTTCCAGTCAGTAATTATCAGTATGGTTGAGTTTAAGTTGTTCATCCAGCTATTTTTTTCTGTTTGTCCCATCTCTTTTTTGTTTCTTATTTCTTCCGTTTATTCTTTGTTTTGAATTAATTAATTTTAGGCTTCCACTTTATCTACACCACTGGCTACTAAGCTATAGCTCTTTGTTTTAGTTTTTGGTGGATATTATAGGGCTTACAATGTACACCTACAGATTCCTTAGACTCTCTTCCAATGACACCTGCCACTTCACATATGACCTAAGAACCATTCATACTGTACCTCCTTTCCCCATCATGTCCTTCTGGAATTGTTGCCATAGATTTTGTTTCCACAATATGTCACAAACTCCACAATACATTGTGACCATTTTTTAAATTTAAATAGTCAGGTATATTTTAAATAAGCTTACAACAGAAAAAACCTTTTTGTTTACGTGCACACTCCCCACTTTGGGATTTCTCCTGCCACCTGAAGAACTTCACTGAGCATTTCTGATGGTGCAGACCTGCTGGTAATGAGTTTTCACGGTCTTAGTTTTTCCTAAAAGAATTTTGCCTTCTTGTGGGGGGATTTGTTTGTTTATTTGTTTGTATTATGGTAAACTGTACATAACATAAAACTGTACATAACATAAAACTCACCCATTTTAAGTATCCAGTTCAATGGCATTAGGTATATTCACTCTGTTGTGTAACCACCCCCACCCCCATCTCCAGAACTTTCCATCAGTCTAAACTGAACCTCTCTCCTCATTAAACACCCACTGCCCAGCCCTCCCTGCCCCTGGCACCACCAGCTACTTCCTGTCTCTGAGTCTGAATCCTCTGGGGTCCTCGTATGGGTGGAGTCACACAGCCTTTGTCCTCTGTGTCTGGTTTGTCTCTCTCAGCACAGTGTCCCCAAGGTCCCTCCATGTGGTAGCAAGTGTCACAGCATCCTCCCTTTTAAGGCTGAGTTGTATTGCACTGGACGGATGGGCCACCCCATGCTTGTCAGTGGACTCTTGGGGGGCTTCTACTCTTCACTTATAGAAATAATGCTGCTGTGAACAGTGGTGTGTGGGTATCCATGTCCCTGCTTTCCATTGGGGTGTGTACCCAGAAGTGGGATTGCTGGACCAACCACATGAGAATTCTGTTTAATTTTTTGAGGAACCACCAGGCTGTTTCCCAGTGTCCGTGCTGTTTGGCGTCCCCAACCACAGGGCACAGGGTGCCAATGCTGGACGACACTTGTTTTCTGGGGGTTTTGATAGTGACCATCCTAGTGAGATCTGATTCTCACCGTGGTTTGGGTCTGCATTTCTCTAATGATTATAGTGTGGAGCATGGTTTCAAGGGTTTATCGGTCACCTGTGTGCTTTCTTTGGAGAAATATTTATTCAAGTCCTTTGCCCATTTTGGAATTGAATTGTGGGGGCGGGGGGTTGTAGTTGACGTTTAGGAGTTCTTTGTCTATTTTGGATATTAGGCTCTTATCAGGTATGTGATTTGCAAACATTTTCTCCCATTCTGTGGGTTACCTTTTTACTCTGTTGATAGTGTCCTTTGATGCATAAAAGTTTTTCATTTTGATGAAGTCAATTTACCTATTTTTTCTTTTATTGCTTACATTTTGGTGTCATATCAAAAAGTGCATTACTGAAAAAGAAAAGAAACAACAAAAATCCAACAAACAATAACCCCCTTAAGCTCATAGAACAAAGAACTAATTAGTGGTTGCCAGAGACAAGAGGTGGGTGTTGGGAGAAATAGGTGACCTGGTTTCTTGTTTGTTTTATTGTTTGTTTAAATGAATGGAATATTTTTATTAAAAGTTCATGGCCGAACCCAAGGTCTTGAATATTTACTCCCGTTTTCTTCCAAGAGTTTCATCACGTCAGCTCTCCCATTTAGTCTCTTGCCCACCTGAGTGAACTTTGGCATTTACTGTGAGGAAGCTATTGATCATTTTCTCCTGGTGATGGGTCACATTTCTTCTTGTCCTGTGATTTTTTTATCATGTTCTGGACTCAACTTGTACACTCGTGGGTGTTCACAGTTCTCCTTGAATGAGGGTTGGATTTGCTCTGGTAGGAAGACACTTGGCTTGTGGCACAGTTTTATCCTTTGGCAGCTTTTTGTTGAAGTGCTTCTGAGGTGGCCTTTCCTTCAGGAACGATTTGTCCCCTCCCTGCAGTGGCCTTTCCAGGACTCCCTGTGTGACCAAGTCCCTGCCCTGGCTAGTGGAAGCTTGGCAGTCCTACGCAGGAGCTTTGGGACCCGCGATGTCACCACGCGACCCAAAGTCAGTTAAGACCTCTGTCCAGGCCAGTGATGTCTCAGGCCATCACCAGGCCACTTATGGCTCCAGAAACTTCTGAATTTCAGCCTCAACCCCCTCGCCTTGGTGTTCTGTCACCGTTCCTCCAGGCTGCGTGCTGCTCTCAGGGAGCACCGGCCCCTCCCTGTGCCCCACGTGTCCTGTCATCAGCAGTGTGGCAGTCCTACACCATGCTGTGTGTGCCGGCTCCTCTGCCCACTGACAGCATCCGCAGTGTCCTGTGCTCTGAATCGTTTGTGGGATTTCAAACAACTTCCAACAAGAGGACATTTGAATCTTGGGGAAGGGAGCTGGCTGGTCCCTGAGGGGAGCCACACGCTTTCTCCTGAGCCACGTCCTCAGAGACTGTGGACCCCTGGGGACCACTGTGCTCCTTTCCCAGGCAGATGGGTCAGTGGTCCCCTGCCGCCAGGTGGAGGGGTGTGACCCACTCACATGTGTGTGAGGTTGTCGAGGTGAGGCCGAACTGCACAGGAAGGAGGGGTGGACAGAGCTCTGCTCCATGGTGGCATTGGCCCAAGGAGATGTCACTCATTGCTGAAAAGAAGTTCTGGGTGATGAGGCCAAGCTGGGGACATCTACAGCTGCCACAGAACAGGGCCGAGGTGGAGGAGAAGAGAGGAAGGTACTGGAAATTCTACCCTAGGAGGGCCAGCCCCAGGGGAAGGGCAGGCCCAGGTGAAGCAGCCCCAGATGAGGCAGGTCCCAGGTGCGACACCTGTCCCCAGGTGGACCTGGCCATGCCTGGGTGCTGGGCAGCCTGGGCAGGCTGCACTGGGCTCTCCATGCCTTTCATGGCCTCTCCTATCATACGACTATGGCCTGGAATTAGAAGACCAGAGCTCTGCTAGGACACCACACGCCTGCAGCTGGTGGGGACTCGGGAAGCTGGGGTGTGCGGCACCATCCTGTGGCATCAGGATTGTCCCCTTTCGCATGTGGCTCCCCTGCTGTCCGCAGGTCGGCCATGGGTCAGCCTCCCGTCAGGGTCCACCTGGGAGAGCGAGGCAATAGATGCACGCTGATGCCACCAGCTGTCCCTCATATCCTCACGAGGGTCGAGTGACACTGGGACGTGCCGACCCCTTCCTGCCCCACAAGCAGTGCCCTGCCACCACTCCTCCTCGAAGTGGCTGGGCAGCTGTGGTCAGCTGTCCCCGTGGAGAGCAGCACAGGCCCTGCGTGTCCTGCCATGTTGCTCCAAGCCTGCCCATTCTCCCTTCTGCAAGGGGGCCCTGGAGCTTCTAGGCAGGCTGTCCAGACGTCCTGTTTTAAATGGGACAGAAAGCAGCAGTACTGTCCCGTTTCAGCCTCCTGACACCTTGAATTAACCCAGTGAGACTAGGCTGACCAGGTGTACTGTGTGACACGGGGCAGTGCCACTGTTTTCTGTTCCATTTAAAACGGGACATCTGGTCAGCCTACTCCTGGGGGTCTCTGGTCCTATTGGGTCAGGTGGGGAGGGAGGGTCTCTGGGCCCGCTCAGCTGAGCAGCACCATCCTGGGGGAGGCAGCGCTTCTCTAGCACCCCACCTGCACCCCTCCAGGCGCAGCGTGCTGCACATGCACGAGAGCCGTGGCATCGACGACCTGGGCCCTCCCCGGTGGCAGCTCACGGCCTGCCTGCTGCTGGTCATCGTCCTGCTCTACTTCAGCCTGTGGAAGGGAGTGAAGACCTCCGGGAAGGTGTGGCTTCAGGCTCTGTGACGGGGCATGGACGGGGGGGACCGTGGCTAGGCGTGGGCAGGAGGCTGTGGCTGGGGACCGTGGTTGGGGCGTGGATGGGGGCCCATGTTTATTTGGATGGGGGAGCCATGGCTGGGGCGTGGATGGGGACCATGGTTGTGCAGGGAAGGGTGCCATGATTGTTCAGATGGGGAGCTGTGGCTGGGGTATGGACGGGGGAGTCCGTGGCTGGGGTGTGGACAGTGGGCTGTGGTTGGGGCATGGACGGGGGGCCATGGCTGGGTTTAGGACTGGAGAGGTGGTCCCAGTTCAGCGGGGACATCAGCTCACAGCTGTGGATGAGGTATGACATCAGAGTAACAGCACACGGCAGGGTATTTTCAGCATGAAGACAAGCACAACATAAATTCATTTTTGCTGATGAAAATGTCTTGGTCATCATGGGCACCCAAAGCAATTGTGACCAGAATGAGTCCACTACTTGTGACAGTACACATAGTGAAGCTCCAACACTTGGGGACCTTCCAGGGACCATGGTGCCTCGCCCCACACCCGGCCACTGCCCGGGATCCTTTACACATCAGCTGGGGGCACAGTTGCACAATCAGTGAAATTTGCTCACACCTCACTCACCAGCAATTCAGGCACTCCTGCCACTCTTGCTGTGACAGATGCGACACAGAGCAGGAATGTCCCTTCCGTGCCAAATTGTTTGTCCTGTTTAATCCCTGGGGAAGATTCTCAGGCAGAGAGCTCACCCACTGAGCATGTGCTGAGCTGGTGTCCTGTGGACTGTTGGGATGTCAGGCCCCCAGTCAGAGGCCGTCAGGATGACCTTGTGCCCACTCACTGCCAGTGGGTGGCCCATGCAGCCCAGTGACGCTGTCGTGTCCCCAGGTTGTGTGGATCACAGCCACCATGCCGTACGTGGTCCTCTTCGCCCTGCTCCTGCGAGGGATCACTCTGCCCGGGGCCATCGATGGCATCAGAGCATACCTGAGCGTCGACTTCCGCCGGCTCTGTGAGGCGTCTGTGAGTGTGCCTCCCCTCGTGGGCTGCAGGCGCCGTGCCAGGGGCTCCGTGTTTGGGGACAGCAGCTCAGTCAGAGTGTCTCAGTCACCCTGTAATTTAGAAGAGCTGGCTACACTGCTGTGGGCCAGACTCTACAGGACAACACTGGCCAAAGCGCACTGTCCAGGTGACAAGGGGGACATGTGAGCACAGCAGGGAGCTGATGGACCAGATGAGGGGGTCGGGGGAGCGGGTTGCCCACTGGGTCTCTGTAGGGGCAGAATGCACCGCAGCCACCATCTACCTCTTCCCCGCGGCCCATCCGCTTCCTGGGCTCAGCGCCCACAGGGCTGCCCAGTCTGTGCCACTCACCTGGGAGCAGCCCTGAGCTCCGCCCCCTGCACTGGCCCAGCAGCGGGCAGCACAGCAGGAACCAGGGCTCCTCAGGCAGCTGGGCCTTGAGGACAGAACGCTCTCGGTGCCCATGACACAGGAGGGGATCTAAACGCATCCCCAAAATAACAATGATACAATTTTTTAAAATAAAATAAAATAAATAAATCGCATCCCATCAAAAACAAAGTCACAGGTTCCTTCAGCAAAGGAAGAGAATGTTCTGGGTTAAAAACCCAACCACGGGCTCCTGAGCCACTCTCCTTGCTGGAGCCCACTCCTACCTCTTGGGAGTGTACTTTCTCTTCAATGAACTGTCTCTTTGTTTCACCTCTTTAAAAAAACAAAAAACAAACCCAACCACGACCCCCCACCCACTTCCTGTCCACCAGGGCCCCCTCCTGTCCATTCCCTGCCTGCCCACAGCCCCCCGCCCACTCCCCGCCCACCACGCCCCCCTCCTGTCCATTCCCCACCTGCCACAGCCCCCCACCCACTCCCCACCTGCTACAGCCCTCTGTCCCCTCCGGAAGGGGCCTCCCCAGACAGAGGGGGTCAGCGTTGCAGGAAAACTGCCCAGAAACAGCAGTGGCCACTGGCGGGTGGGAGTAGGGGTGAAGGGAAACAGCGGCTTTCTGAAGGGCATGGTGGGAAATTCAGGGGGACAAGATCAGGGCAGATGGGGGGACCTCAGCACCCCCACCAGAGGGGGAAGGCCAGGTCTGCGCCGGGTGTGGGCAGGCTGGGGGCCCAGGGCTGGTTGGAAAGTGGCACCCACGCTGCGAGGTGACAGTGAGAGGCAGGTGTGGGGCTGGTCCAGGACTCTGGGAGGAGCCCAGAGGCAGAAGTGGGGGCGTGGGGGTGGCATGGCTCCAGGCCCCCCCGACGTTCCCGGAGGGACAGGACCTGAGGGAGTCGTGGGAGGTGGCCTCTCCGACAGGACACCTTCGGGCCACCAGGCCAGCAGGGAGGGCGATGAAGGGCAGGACGTGCCGGCGTGGCCCCCGCCTCCCGCCGGGCCGCGCACAGGAGGAAGCGGAGCAGCCCCCGCGCTCACCGGTGACGAGTTGCGCTGCCCGGCCGTGCTCCAGGGGACTGTGAAGAGCGACACGGCCCCTTCATAAGGCTCCTCGGGGCCGGCGACGCACGACATTGGTGCCCGTGCTCCTTGGTGATGGTGTTCAGTTTAGATTCGACTCCGTCCCCGGAGCAGGTGGCATGTCATCCTGAGACGCCGTCAGGAGCCGCAGCCACGTCCGCGCTGTGGCTGGTGGCAGCCGGGTGTGGCTTCCTCAGGGATCACCGATCTCTGTCCCCTCTGGATGCAGGTTTGGATCGACGCTGCCACCCAGATATGCTTCTCACTGGGCGTTGGGTTTGGGGTGCTGATCGCCTTCTCCAGTTACAATAAATTCACCAACAACTGCTACAGGTAAGCCCTGAGCTCCCGGCCGTCGGGGGTCCTGTGTCCGGGACGGAGGGAGCCGAGTCTGTGTGCGGAGCCCTGGGCAGGCGGCTCTGGAAGTGGGGAGGCCGCAGGCCACCCGCGGGCTGTCACTGTAACGAGGGCATCACCTCCCTGCAAGGAAGCCTCCGAATTCCAGCACAGCAGCCCTGCCCGGCTCCTCTGGGTCCAGGGACACATGGACGACGGTCACCGTGGGGACACACCCGTAGCCCAGAGGGAAGTCACGGGTGGGAAGTCACGGGTGGGAGGGCCCATCCCCACGGCCCTGCGGCTGCACAGGGGGCGGCGTGACCCCTGGGAAAGCACCCCTGAGGCAGTGACTGAGGGGGCTGAGGGAATGACAGCAGCTGCAGCATGGGGACAGGTGTGTCCTTGCCACAGGGACGCCATCATCACCACCTCGGTCAACTCCCTGACGAGCTTCTCCTCCGGCTTTGTGGTCTTCTCCTTCCTGGGGTACATGGCCCAGAAGCACAGCGTGCCCATCGGGGATGTGGCCAAGGACGGTGAGTCCTCTGCCCGCCCGGGGCCAGCTCTCAGCACTCGTTCCCCGCCTGGTGCCGCTGCGCACGTGCCCTGTGAACCCCCCATGGGACGAGAGACGGGGGCCGGACACACCACAGCAACCCCACCCCCACTGGGAGCAGCAGGTGGAGGGGTGGACACAGGCGACAGGAAGCCTAGCAGGCAGGGGGAGCTGGTGGCCGGGCACCAATGGGGGCGCTGAGGGGGACGCCCGTCTCTGCGGCCTATGGACACTTCGTGGTGGAACCCGGGGTACAGGCAGCCCTGAACAGGGTGAATCCGGACTCCAGGGTCTCCTGAGATGGCTGCACCCCTCCCCTGCCTTCTAGACTGTTCTGCGGGCGATCGCTGAGGGCCCCTGTCCCCCCGCCCCCAGGCTGCCCCAGGCTGGGGCGCCCCTGCTGTGCTGGTGGCTGCCCCGCAGACCTTCCTGGGCCTGTTAACTCCGGGTGGAAGAGGTCCTTCGGGGAGGGTGGCACCCTGAGCACTCAGTGGGGGGCAGGGAAGGGGGCTGCCCTCCTCACCCCATCAGACTTGAAAGTAGGAAACAGAAGCTCTCAGACCCAAAGGACCCCGAGGTCACAGGGAGATCAGGCTGGGAGGACCTCCAAGTGCACACTGTGTCTTCCAGAAGAAATCTAATAAAGGCGGGAGGACCGGGCCTAATGCAAATAGGACGGAGCAGTGGAATTTACTCACTTGCATTTATGCATTTTCTCGTCCTCGTGCCCTTTATTATGATAAATAGCAATTGCTGGCAAAAACCTGTTAACCCTGAAAGCAAAGCCCTGTGTCCTCTGCGCACCTGCAAAGTAAATGTCACCTGTGGCTCTAATTCTCCAGAAAACAGGGCGAAATGTTAACGCAGGTACAGAAGTGGGTGGCAGGTGAGGGCATTACGCTCAGAGGGCTGACAACCATCTTCCTGGGTTTGCGGCTCGTGGCACTTGCACTTCAGTGTCTCAGAGAGCCAGCCCCTCGCCCCACTCCGGAAGCAGCGCCCCTTCCCCACAGCCAGCGGGGCAGGGGGGCCAGGAGGGGAGTGGGGAGACGGGCCTGCCCACAGCGCCCCGCCCGGCCTCTGTGGGGCCCTGAGAGGGACCCTAAATGCCGTTGCTGGGGGAGGGTCAGACAAGCTGAGACTGTGGCGTCAGGTCAGCGGTCGGTTACCCGTTTCCTGCGGGAACACTTTTTGCTTTGGGATCATCGAGGCCAAACCTCAGGTCACAGCGGTCGGGTCCTGCTGCTCCGGTCCAGCCCCGCCTACCCCACCCCCACCCCGGGACCCACCTGCCCGGGGGAGGAGCAGGGGTGGCACCGCACCTGTCCTGACCCAGCAGCCCCAGGCCCAGAGGTTGCCGGGGGTGGGGGTGGGGGGCCGACGAGCCAGTGCTCACCTGCGAGCCGGTGACGCCCTTCCTAGCCACACAGCACAGACCATTCATGAACGTGGTTTAAAGGTCAGACTTAGAGTTTCTAATTCAGGGCACAGCGGGCCACAGCCTAGCACTAGGGCATCACCGTGAGCGAGCGCGTGCACACGTGTGTCTGCGACCTGCCCAGGAAGCTGGAAGCTCACAGCGTGTCCAGGAACCCGGCCAGGACCCGGACGTCCCTCCCACACCTGTCCCAGTGCCCCCACAGTGGGGGGCAGGAGCGATTTGGGAGAACATCCCTGTGGTGCTCTGGGTGGGACCGGAGGGTCAGTGCCCCATTGCCGGGAGTCCCAGTCCAGGGGTCCACAGCGTTCGCAGGAAGGCAGGCGAGCGAGACGGCGATGGGAAGGTTGTGTCGCTGTGTCTGAGGCACTTGAAGGGGCAGCGTGGGCCCCTGGGGGTGGGGTGGCAGATCGCTGATGGCGGCCGTGCTTTCAGGACCCGGGCTGATCTTCATCATCTACCCCGAGGCGCTCGCCACGCTCCCGCTGTCCTCGGCCTGGGCCGTGGTCTTCTTCATCATGCTGCTCACACTGGGCATCGACAGCGCCGTGAGTGCCCTCAGCCCTCCATGCGTGGGGCCCCAGCAGGAGCAGGCTCAGCCCCCAAAGCCCCTGTGCCCGCACACAGCCCCTCACGATGGCAGGGAGAGGCCCCACGATTACTTGAGATGCATCCTGGGAGGGGATATTCGGACAGCTCACCCCTTCTTAGCCACACAGTGCGTCTCCCCACCACAGGGTTTGCTGAGCACACCCCCACCGGTGGCCAGACCTCCTGCCACTCTGTCCCGTCTCTGGTGGTCACATCACAGGGAAGACCTCGCAAGGGCAGGCTTGCCTTAGGGCATTCCGCACCCTTGACACTGTGTCGGTCCCACTGTGTGTCCTTTTGCTGGTGCACACTCACTGAATTGCATGTACATCGCTCCCCAATGTGGCCAGGTGTCCCTTGCAGTGCACCCCCTGCTCTGTGTTGGCTGCAGATGGGTGGCATGGAGTCAGTGATCACTGGGCTCATCGACGAGTTCCAGCTGCTGCACAGGCACCGGGAGCTCTTCACCCTCGGCATCGTCCTGGCCACCTTCCTCCTCTCCCTCTTCTGCGTCACCAATGTACGTACGGGCTCGGCTCTGCCTGACAGCATCTCATGAGCGCTCGGCCCTGGGCAGCACGGCTGGTGCCATCAGGCCAGACAGCACAGCGTTCCTGAGAGCTGTGTCCCCCAAAAAACAACCCCCAGCTTGTAATCATACATACAAGGGAAGCTGTAGTCACACTCTGATAACTGTGGTCACACTCCAATAGTTATGGTCACATGGAGTTGCCATGGTCACCTGGAGTAGCTATGGTCATGCTTGGGGTAGCTGTGGTCATATGCAGTAGCCTTGGTCACACTGGGGTAGCTGTGGTCACATGGAGTAGCTGTGATCACACTGGGGTAGCCATGGTCACCTGCTGTAGTCGTGGTCATACTGAGGTAGCCATGGTCACACAGGGGTAGCTGTGGTCACACTGGAGGGGTAGCTGTGCTCACATGCAGTAGCCGTGATCACACTGGGGTAGCCATGGTCACCTGCCGTAGCCTTGGCATCTGTGGAACTTGGTCCGATCACTTCATCACCTGGCCACTTCCCTGGGAGGGGCCCTTGGCCCACCACCTGCTTGTTGGGTTTGTGCGCTGGAGAGAGGACTGCCTGGCACCGCCCCTCCCTACAGAGGCCCTGCCAAGCTTGGCATCAGGAGCCCTGGGAAAGGAGAGAGGTGTCATTTTTATTTTACATAATGGACATGTCCCTAAGAAGCTGGGTGTGGACTGAATTTTGGTGACTCAAGTTGGACTTCATAAGGAATAAGACAGAACCTGACTGTTAAGTGAAGCCACAGGCTAGGTTTGTGTTTTGGGACAAGTGCTTCGATGGGTGAGGTTTCGTGGACAGGCGTGCCGCGCTGGGGCACCCTGAGTTAAGGAAGCACTCCCCCCTTTTAGGGCGGCATCTACGTCTTCACGTTGCTGGACCACTTTGCGGCCGGCACATCCATCCTCTTCGGGGTGCTCATTGAGGCCATCGGGGTGGCCTGGTTCTACGGTAAGGACACAGCCTTTCCTGGGGGCCAGTGTGCTTTGCAGATGGGAGACCCATGCCACCTGCGACCGGCGGGGCGGGCAGCCTCCTGCTTTGTGGCTGTGTGACTTGCATCCTGGTAAAGCTGGCTCGAAGAGCTACATGTGAGCTCCAGGAGCTTAAAGTGTAACTACAGCATCACAGGGGACGGGGGCAGGGGGCTTAGCACCTGTCATTCCATTAGACCAATGAAGACAGCCTGGATGGCACCCCAAACCCTCACTGTGGTCAAGAGGCATCCAGTGTGGCCACACAGTTACTCTGTCCACACATCCTAATTGGTTCTTGAGAAAGAATGGTTTCCTTGGGATGTTGGGACACTAACACTGGTGGAAATGAGGTCCATGTCCAACTAACCAGAAGGTGACACCAGAGAAATAAGTCAAGCTTGTGCCTCTTTGGAGAATGTGACCAACAAATGCTGTTTCCACTCATCATGTTTCCAAGAGCCCCTGCTCATCTATCAGGCCTCTCCAGGTGCAAAACTGACCCCTCGAGGATGTCACTGCTCACCTGGACCCCAGATCCTCCTGAGTCCAGTGGGTTAGCACGGGGAGCCCTGTGAGGCCAGGGGCCTGCTGGTCAGCACTGGCCTGCAGCCATGGCATTCTCCTCCTGGGCTGGTGACCCAGTGTCCCATGCACTGGCCTGAGTGAGCCATTCACCTGGCGTCCTCGGTTTCCCCTTCCTTAAAATGGGTCAAGCTGCCAACTTAGCTCGCCAGGCCAGATGTCACTGGGGGCTGGCCGTGGAAGTTCTGGAAGCCAGCATGTTGTTCTACACGGGTGTGCGCCCATGCTGACATCCTGGGGTGCTATGCAGACCCCGGCTTCGTAGGCCCCTCACATCACAGTGGGGGTCCACTGCTTCACGCCCTCCCCCAAAAGAACACATCCCAGAGAAGAAAGAAGCCTCAGATGTGCGCCCTGCCACCCTGTGTGATCGTGGTGTGGTGGAGGCTGGAGGGAGCTGGCCAGGCAGCGTCACGTCACGTGCTTCCCAAGGCTTCAGGGGACCGAGATCTGCATTATTTCTCCAAATAGTGATTCACGTCCGTCTCATCTAAATGAAGCGAAGTCTGCACTTTCAGATCGGGTTCAAATGCCCAGCCATTTGGTGCACTTTTGAGATGATCTGAAGAGGATTCCAGGCCATCTAGAAATAGCTTTCCTTAAAAAATCATGATTGCACACTTAACAGAGTATTATTCAGCCTTAAAAAGGACATTCGGACACCTGCTGTGACGTGGATGGACCTCGAGGATGAGTGAAAGAAGCCATCACAACGGACAAAGGCTGTGAGTCCTCTTATAGGAGGTCCCTGACGGAGTCAGACTCATGGAGTCGGGAAGAAGATGGCACTGCCAGGGCCTGGGGGAGCGGGAGGAACTGTGTCTCCTGGGGACAGATTCAGTTTGGGAAGATGGAAAATTCTGGGGATGGTGGAGGTGATGGTGACACAACAGTGTGAGTGTGCCTAATGCCACTGAGCTGCACACTTAGGATGGTAAATTTTGTCATAGACATTCTGCCTGTACAGAAACAGAAAGTTGCAGAGGGAAGGCCGGGCAGCCATGGGACACGGGACAGCACCTGCAGCGGGAAGTGGGTAGAGGGCGGTCAGGCCCTACCTGGCTCCCTGAGTGAGCAACAGGGCTCAGGAGCAGATGTCACCCAGTGTCATACGGGGACATGTGTGGGGACCCCCTGGTCTGCACAACCACTGGGTGTTCTGGGAGGGCCTGGCCCTGCAGGAGGCAGCCTGAGCTTGGGGGCCCCTCAGCGAGGACCCGGTGCGCGCGCGGGTCCGGGGATGGGCCGTCCTGACCGCCCTGCTCGGCCGTCCCCAGGCGTGAGGCAGTTCAGCGAGGACATCAAGCAGATGACCGGGCGGCGGCCCAGCCTCTACTGGCGGGTGTGCTGGAAGTTCGTCAGCCCCTGCTTCCTCCTGGTAAGGGCCCCGCGGCCCCGCCCCGCGTTGCTGCCCCGCCCACGGCTCCTCCCCGAGGCGGCGGCCCCGCCCACGGCCCCGCCCCTCGATCTGCGACTCCACCCACAGCCGTCTCCCACACACACCCGCCCGCGCCTCGCCCCCAGCCTTCCACGCCTGCCCGCGCCCCGCCCCCAGCCCGCGGCCCCGCCCAGGACCAGCGGCGGCCGCACTGGGACTTCCACTTGAGGCAGGAGATGGGGTTCCGTGCGGCCTGGGCCCAGGGTCTCCCGGGGAACACATTGACCCCTGCAAGGTTCTCCAGTCTCCTGGAGGTGTCCCCACCCCACGAGACCCACTGAGAAACCTGTGGCACCTGTTGGGTTGGAACGCTTCCACGTGGTTAATCCGTGGGCCGCCTGTGGCCCCTCCGGGCTACAGCAGTGAGGCTGAGTGGCTCTGACCTAGACCTGTTGGCTCGTGATGTCCAGGCTGAACATGTGGCCCTAGACACAAAGCCCAGTACAGCCTAAGCAGAGAGCCCATGAGTGAGTGACCAGCAATCCGATGGCCGGCCACCTTCCACCCAGCCGGCCCAGCAGTGACCTAGGGCAGGCGGACCCGTCATGGGTCAGCCTAGCGGCTAGTGACAGAGACAGGAACAGGAGTGCGTTGCCTGGCATAGACGGTGCTTCTCACGGAGCCACCCAAACACTCGGGAGCTGCTAGTGCCACCCCCTCCTGGCAGCCTGAGGCCTGTTCCCACTCTGTCCCTCTCGCCACACCCCAGATGTGGTGGCTATGCATGTGTGAATGCTAGGCACGCGACGTGTCACTGTGCTGCTCTACATGCTCAGGTGTCGCAGGTGGAACAAGGACAGCTAGGGGGATTCCCACGAGTCAGACTAGGAACAAAGAGGACGTGCACCTGGCCAGCACCGTCCGTGATGGCCCAGGTTCCCTCCTCTGCAGGGCCCGGGCCCCTGGACCTGTGGCTGGAAGACCCCGTGCCCCGACCCCCCCACCCACCCATTCCTCCTGCGCAAGCGCCCGCCTGACCTCTGCTCTCGGTTTCAGTTTGTGGTCGTGGTCAGCATCGTGACCTTCAGGCCCCCACACTATGGAGACTACGTCTTTCCCGCATGGGCCAACGCACTGGGCTGGGCCATCGCCGCATCCTCCATGTCCATGGTGCCCATCTATGCAGCCTACAAGTTCTGCAGCCTGCCCGGGTCGCTGCGGGAGGTGCGTGTGTGCACGGGGACCCCACCCCACTGCCCAGTCACGAGGCCACCACACTTCCTGCCTGCCAAACTCTGCACATAAGCCACATAAAAGCTTAGTAGCCAGGACAAGTGGGGCTGCGGGAGGGTCCCCTAGGTTGCTGCTGGGAGACAGGCCTGGAGACCAGCAGCGGTGTGGCCACTGCCCGTCCAGGCTCAGGGCGTGGCCACTCAGGCAGGTAGGTGGTGGACTGAATGACAGCTCCCAGTGCCAAGTGTGACAGAAAGCCATGCCTCCTGCGTGGCATGTGGGTTTCAGGGTCCAGAATGCATGCTGCTCCCCTTCACTCAGAGTCCACAGCAGGCAGACATGGACACAACCTTTGTCCAGCATCTGTCTGCCTTTTCAGCCTGTGCTAGACACTGCTCCAGGGCCTAAGGGCCCTGGGCTGTCAGCTCCCTCTGCTGAACACATGCCAACCGGGGGCATGGTGACCTCGCAGACCATGTGCCAACCAGGGACCTGGTCACCTCCCTGGGTGTGTGCAGGCACCCATGGTCTCTCCATCTCCCCTAGAAAGCGGCCCATGCCATCACACCCGAGAAGGAGCGCGAGCTGGTGGACAGCGGGGAGGTGCGCCAGTTCACGGTGAGTGCAGCCACTGTCCCCACCACCCCCTCAGTAGGGATGCAGTGCCATGGCCCTCAGAAAGTTGCAAGGCTCCTTCGTTCACTCAGCAAATGCTCCTGGTGAGCATGTTTTGTCGTAAGGAGGGGCAGGCAGTGGACGAGATCCATCAGGAGCAGATGGCACAGGGACAGAGATACCACAGGAAGGGCCAAGCCTGCTTGGGATGGGTCTCTTCAAGGAGGTGACATCTGAGCAGATGTCTGCATTCCAGGCGGGCAGAGAAAAGCCCTGTGGGGTGAGTGCAGCAGGTTCTAGGATCAGCAAAGGGTTAGCCTCCTCCCTAGGGGGTAGGCTGGGGAGGGGGACCTGAAGCAGTTCAGGCTGTCACCATCACCAGGGCAGGGGACAAGAGGTTCGGGGAGGCCAGAGCCAGGACCTGATAGACCCCAGAACTAACGATGTTTGACAGAGTCAGCCGGGGGCGGGGGGGTGCAAAGAGACTGGGGGTGTCAGGGGAGGTGCCAGGTAGGAGAGAGTAGAAGTTGCAGCAGACTCACGGAAGGATTTACTCCCTCCCCTCACTTTACATCTGGGGCCCATCTGAGCATATGTGCACTTCCGCATGTTTTTACCACATGCTCAAGAGCAGGTGTGAAAATGGTCCTAACGCTGTTGAGAGACAGTATACATGTGACATTTTAACTCCCACAATTTGCCAGGTAAGTAAGTCGTCATTCTCTCTACCAAGATGTGGCCTCTGAAGCACAGAGAGGCTAAGGAACACCCACGGTCACACAGGTAGTCTGCAGGAGGTAACCTGGCGGGCACCCCCTCCCTCCTCTCCCCCAGTGAGACAGCCCAGCTCAGGTGAGGGCAAAGTCAGGTGCTAACGTCAGCTGTGAACATTGGGCAACCGATCCTTCCAGAACTAGGACACTTTGGCTCAAAAATTGTCTAAGTGGTGCGATTTCAGGCAAGGGTGGGCACACAGAGACAGAACTTCCTGGTGCGCAGGCTGAAGGGCAGATGACAGTGCAAGAGCCATGCGTGCTTTGCTTTCTAGCTCATTAATTTTTACTCCTGTCTTTAGTATTTCTTTCCTCTTCTTTCTTTGCATGCATTCTGTTATACATTTGTCAACATCTTAATTTGGACTTTGGATCCCTAATTTTCAACCTTTCTTTTATTTATGCTATTATAGAAACATATAAATGGTTCTATTTACTTATCTCTCTCTGGATACCTTGTGTGCCCAGGGTCTGTGGGTCCATGTTTTTTGTCAATCTTGGGAATTTTGCAGCTGGACTTAACCCTTGCCTGTCACCTCTCTCTGTCTCTCTTGGGGTCCTGGGGTTTAGGACTCACCCTGGGTCCCCCAGATCTCATACTCTTTGAGATGTTTGCTTAAATTTTGTGTCTCAGGAACACAGTTGTACAACACTGTCATCTTTAGTACACATAGCTCCTTTTTAGTTATTTATCTACATAATAAAATAAACCATTGTGAACTCCTATGACAAAAGTTCACAGTGACAGTAACTCACAGCCCCCACCTGTCCTGCCCCGTGACATCAGAACCACCATGGTCTGGCCAGAGCTTCCCCTGTCCTTTTAGGTATATATCTCTGTTGCATCTTGTTTGGTTTCCATTGTTTTTAACTCTATAAAAAGGACATCATGCTGACCAAATCTTTTGGGTGTGTCTTCTCACATGTGCAATCTCGGTACACTTCCCTTCTCCTTGTTTCTTATACCCACCATTCATTGAGCCTCTTGGTACTCTGAGTTTACGGTTTTTAGCAAGTTTGGAAATTTTGGGCTGTCATTTTTTTTTACATTTTTCTGCTCCACCCCCTCCAAGGACTCCAATTACACATGCTGGATTGGCCAAAAAGTTACTGAGTTCTTTTGGGTCTTTTGTGAGTAAATGAAAGGCTGTTTTGTTTTGTTTTTATGGAAAACAAAAACTTTATTCAACAACATACTGTCTATTTTGTTCCATTATCTTTTGCCGTCTTTCAGGCAACTTCATGATTCCATGCTCAAAAAATGTTTTATCTTTTTTGGCAGAAAATTGGTGTATGAATGATTTTATGTTCTCATCAAAGGCAAACATTTTACCATGTAAGGCATTTTTCAAGGAACAAAACAAATGGTAGTCTGATGGTGCAGTGTCTGGCAACAAATCCCATCCAAGCTCCAACAACTTTTGATGGGTAACCAAACTTGTATGTGGTCTAGCGGTATTGTGGAAGAACACAACACCTTTATGATTCACCAATTCTGGATGCTTCTGTTTAGTGGCATCATTTAATTTATCCAGTTGACGGCAGTACACATCTGAATTAATTGTTTAGTTCCTGGGAAGCAGGCAAAATACACAATACCTTTGAAATCCCACCAAATTAACCACATAACCTTTCTTTGATGAATACCTGCTTTCGAAGTGCTTTGAGCAGGTTCATCATGTGTGTTCCACCACTTTTTTCACTTGACATTGTTGTAAATAATCCATTTTTCATTGCCTGTTATCATACATTTCAAAAATGGATCAATTTCTTCATGTTTCAAGAATGAATCAGATGTTAATGTGGTTAATAAGATGAATTTCTTTGAGTTCATATGGTAACCAAATATCAAGCTTACTAATATGTCCCAGTTGTTTCAAATGGTTTTCAAAGCTCAATTTTGATATGTTAAGATTCTCAGCAATCTCTCATGTCATTAAGTGCTGATTGGATTCAGTCAATGTTTCTGTTTTCTCATCATCAACTTCGATTGGCAGTTTTCTTCTCTGGAAGTTCAGTTTGAGTCTTTTCACACAGCAGCCCCTAACCTGACAGTTGCAGCCTCACTGTAGGGAGCGGGGCACCGAGGCCGCTGGTCCGTTGCAGGCCCCTCGCCACCGCGGGCCCCCCAACTCGTCTTAGTCCCCGGCGCCTCATTCAGCTGAGGCTGAGCACGACCAGGCAGTGGTGCCTGAGCTGGCGCAGCCCTGGCCCCGCCCCTGAACATCACTTGCCCCACCCCTGAGTAGCGGTGGCCCCGCCCCGAGCAGCGGTGGCCCCGCCCATGAGCGTCCCGCTGCGGCCGAGGCCCCGCCCAGCGACCACCCGGGCGGCTTCTGGCGTCTGAAAAGCCCTTTTCTCTGCAGCTGCGCCACTGGCTCATGGTGTAGAAGGCAGCGGAGACGGAAGCGCCCGGTCGGCTGTCCCGCCGAGGGAGCGACGCAAACCGCGACGGACAGCCGGAGCCCGGAGGGAGGAGGGCGGCTCCCGTATCCTGCGCTGCCCCGGGCACGCGGGGGCGCTGCCGCCCGTCCTGCGTCCTGTGTAACGTGCTAGCAAACGTCGTGTTCTGTTCGTGTAAAGACCCCCGCCGCCCGGGGCGAGGGTCCGGTCCCCGTGTGCTGGCAGAAACACGAGGACTGGAGGTGGCTCTGCGAGCCCGCGGCGCTCTCAGTCACTTCCTGGGTCATTTATTCTCATATTAAAAAAGCTAAATATCCTATTTTGCCTAATCGTGCAGAAGGTGAAATGGAAGACACGGTGCAAAGGGTGATGACGCGGGGGCTTCGTGTCTCCATGTCACACACGCAGTCCGTTCAGAGCCCCTGAGGACAGGGTCCCAGGTGTGTGATGTGTGCTGGGGACACTGTCCACTGCTGAGAGAAACAAACTCCGTGGCACCGTGTGGCCACCACCACGCCTGCCCACTTGGGTCGGTCACCTCGCTGTCGCCTGGTGGTGGACCCACGGCCACGGGAGAAAGCGTGGTCCTTGTGAGCAGCCGGTGGGCCCTGACCCTGCAGAGCCCCTGCCAGGCACAGCCCGGAGCCGTTACCCAGCGAGACACGCCGGTCCCTTCTCTCGGGCACCTCACGTCCGTAGCCGCACTTTTACGGTAGGAAACGCCTTTTTAAAATCGGATTTACCTGTGAGTCACAACTCATTCTCAGAAGGCAGAGCCGGTGTCTGGAAACCTGTTTGCTTCTGTCTCCGTCGCTGTCACAAGAAACCTGGCAACAGCCAGGCTCTCCCGCGGCTGGTGGGCCGCCAGCACGCAGGGGTCTGCAGCTGTGCTCCTGGCACGCGCCGTGCCCCGAGGGACGCCACGCTGCCTGTGTGGGCCCTGCAGGCCCTTCCCGTCCCGCTGTGGGCCGTGGCCCGTGCAGCTCGGGGAGGCTGAAGGTTGTCTGCTCTCCTTTCGAGGGGTGTGGAGCACTCCGTGTAGAACACCGATGTCGTCAGTGTCTGTCTGTGTCCGTACTCAGTGTCACCAACAATAAACGTTCTGTGCGGGAATGGACTGGCCCCCATTTCTGCTCAACCACGCCACTTCTCCATGCCCGCGGCCTCGCCCCCTGGACCTCTCCCCCACCACCACCACCTAGAGGAAGCACAGCCCAGGGGGCCCCCACGTCTCTAGGCTCAGCCTGGGCCCCACCCAGGCCCCCGCCTGCAGGCTCCCTGGTGCCCACTGGCCCAGGCCAGCCCAACCCAGCCTGCCTGCCCCTCTCGGGGAGGCCTTGTCTGCCTGTCAGCTGCACTGCGCTGCGTGCGGGCTCCCTCAGTGGCCCGACTCCAGCCCTGCACTCTAACCACCACCACTGCCCCAGCCACGTCCCTGTCCTGGGGACGTGCCACCGGAGTCCTAGGTCCTGCCCTCAGGTCTCGCCTCCGCTCTGGCCAAACGGGTCCTCCTAGACAGTGGTCAGCTCAGGCACAGCGCAGAGGAGACCGTGTGGTTTATCATAACAGTTGGAATAAACACCAATGTTGTGATCATGTAGTCGGGCAGCTGGTCACTCCCGCCAGTCTGTGGCCCACGTGATGGGACACTGGTCACTCCTGCCAGGCCCCTCAACCCTGCCCCAGCCAAGGGACCCACAGACACACCTACATCAGGGCCTTCATGCCCCTACCCCCGTGTGACCATTCTTGTTGGCTCACCTCCCCCAAAGAACATGCTCACTTCCTTTGGGTGTCACTTTCCCAGGGACGTGGGACTCCTCAGGAGCTTTCTACCACCTCCAACTCCACAGCTGGTGGCCAATCACCTCGACCACCCAGCACTCCCTGCTGCTACTTCCCTGAGGTCCTGACCGCCCTGTGGCTGTGGCCTCCCTCCCCGTCCCAGGTTTGTCAGCCAACCCAGGGCTGGACATAGAACCTTCCCCGAAGGGACAAAGCAAGCTGACTTTGCTGTCCTGTCCCCTCTGCTTCCCGATCACCGAGGGGCCTCGGGAGCAAGCATGGCCCACTTTGCCCACTGCTCAGGGCCTCCCCATGCATCCAGGACCCTGGCCTGCTCTGGTCCAGCTGTGCCCTCGCCCAGGTGTGACCTGGCGCCTACAGACCCCTGGAGAACTTCCAACTGTGGCCACAGCCCCCGCATGGAGGCTTCCGGTGTCCCATTCCAGGGTGGGGAGGCCTTGCAGTGGAAAGATGTCCCAGCATCCCCGGGAGCTGGCAGAGAAAGTGCCACCAGCGGCCGCGGGTGTGTAGGGTTCCCATGGCCAGCAGGTGTGGCCATTCCCCACCCACTGCCGGTGCGAAGAGCTCACCCCTGGAACCACACCAGGGACAGCCCTGAGTGATGGGGCCCCTCACCCCAGATGCCTGGGGTTTAGGTGCTAAAAGCCCACCGCTGACTGGGTGTGCGGAAGGCCTGCCTCGGGCTGAGGGAGGCATGGGCTCCAGAGCCCCCGGGGCAGGCTGGGCTCCACTGCTCCCAGGACCACGCCATTCTTAGCCCTCTCCCCGCCCCCCGTTTCCTTTCTGTTTTCTCCTGAGAGTCCCCCACTACTGAATCAAGGGAACCCCCATTTCAGGCTCTGCTTCTCATGAGTTCCATTCTCAGGCCCCCACTTTCCAACCACCGACTCCTAACTCCATTCCAGCTTCTCCTGGATAGGACAGCACCTTGGGAAGCCTGCCCCGACCCCCGCCTCTGGGCCCCGGCCCCCGGGCAATGCTCCCTGAACACCTCTCTTCCCAGGTCTCCCCAGAAGCTGCTCCTGTCTCTCTTCACAGTGGCTGGGAGCAGGGCCTGCGCTGGCCCCATTCACTTCTGCAGTGTCTTGAATAGTCCTGTACATGGCAGACAGTGTCACTCACATGCTTACAGACAGATGAGTCAATGAGTGGGCATTTAGATGGGCAAGTGGGTAAGTGGGTAGGTGATGTGTGGATGGACGGTGGATGGGTGGATGGATGATGGACGGATGGTGGATGATGGATGGATGATAGATGGATGGTGGATGATGGATGGACGATGGATGGACAGTGGATGGGTAGATGGATGGATAGAGGATGGATGGTGGGTGGGTGGAGGGATGGTGGGTGGTGGACGGGTAGACAGAGAGTAGGTGGATGGATGACTGATGGTGAAATGGATGGAGGATGGATGGTGGGTGGGTGGGTGGGTGGGTGGGTGGAGGGATGGAAGACGGAGGGAGGGGTGGTGGTGGGCAGACAGAAGGTGGGTGGATGGATGGAAGCATAGATGGTGGATGGTGGGTGGATGGGTGGAAGGTCCCATATTGCATCAAAGTCTGTGCTCAGGTCCGATCTCAGACCCCCCATGGGGCCGTTACATTTGCAGGTTCTCCACGGAGGGCCAGGCTCCTCCGTGCTGTCCATTTCAGACCTCCTGAGGAGGTGCTTGTGAGCTAACCTGGCAGAGACCAAGCTTCCGGGGAGAGCCTGCCTGTGCCCCCCAATTCTGTCGAGTGGGAGGCCCCAGCCCATCTACCACACTTACTGTCCGTTTACGCTGTTCGCCGAGTGACCTTTAGAGGTCTGTGAGTTAAAGAAAAGCCGCGTGGCGTTCCCTTTGAGAGACGCGTTTAATAAAGGTTCAGCAGCAGTGAGATCCGCGATTTAAAGGGTAAACGGATGCCTGCGCGGCTCCCTGCTCCCCTCC
>PVJL010007853.1:0-73313 GCA_004026885.1 Lyroderma lyra | reverse complement strand
CAGCTACAATTCCTGCCAGGGCTCTGTGGTTATCACACTTTGGCTTCTGATTACAGTCTTCCAAGTTGATCCCATCAGAGAGAGGAACTGTGCTAACACCACCTTGGGGGTGGGGGGTAATCCCCGCCGTGTCCCCAGGGGTTGGCTGCAAGTCCTGATAGGCACCTGAAGCCAAGCCCTGTGGAGGGGGTGTTCCCACTCAGGCTTCCAAGGCAGGCATTTAAAATCCTGATTCCCCCCACTTTACAGGTAAAAGGAGGGATTTGCCCTCACGGCGGGGAGGTAGCGAAGGTCAAATCTGGACACTAAACAGGCCTGGAAGAGCATGCACACTTCCACCCTGAGCAGGCCCGAAGGGACCCCGTTTTGCCCAGCCATCCAGCCACGCTGCCGTGTGCAAAGCGACTTCCACGCTCCCCACAGAAGGTGACGGTTACCTTTCGGTGTCCACTTGGCTAGACTCGGGTGCCCCTGCTTCATCAAACACTAATCTAGGTTTTGCATGAAGGTATTTTGTAGATGTGATTAACATCTCTTATACAATCAGTTGACCTTAGAGTAAATCACTCTCGATAATGGGGTGGGCCTCATCCAATCAGCTGATGAGCAAGAAAGACGAAATTTCCTGGCGTAGAAATTCTGCCCAAGACTGCAGCACCCCATCCTGCCTCCGGTGCCAGCCTGCCAGGCTGCCCTATCGACTTCAGACTTGCCAGCCCCCTATTAGTTCTGTTCTGCGGAGAACCCCAATAGGAAGTAAGTAAAAGAGGTCAAAAACCATAGATCCTACCAACTTAAAGGAACTCCACGCCAGCGGCCATAGCTCGGTCAATCCGATCCCAGAAAAATAATGTAGCATTGCATTATAACCTATACGATGAAGTGCATATCCAAGTTCCACACTGACATAAATAAAAAACTGGATAAACAAACAAATAGGAAATCAGGGACTATTCTATACAGCAGAATGCCAATTAATAAATGTAGAAGGAATGATGGAACTAGGCAATCAAATAAACCCAAACTCAAAAAAACTGACCAATCCCCTTCACAAGTGCCAAAGTCACAAGGGACACAGAAGGGCGGTCATGGAAACACTGGCCAAAGTCTGCTACGATCTGTAGGAGTTAATGGCCTCACGTCACTGTCAATGTCCCGGTTTCGAGAGTTGTGCAATGGTTCTGTAAGATGTCAACATTAGCAGAAATCGAGCAAAGGGGACTTGCGAATTCTTTGTACCGCTTGTGCCAAGTTCCTGTGAGTCTAAAATCATTTCAAAATACAAAGGAATTTTCAAGTGGGTCCTAAAGAAGACATAGGTTAAGGGGTCAGCTTGAGAGCCAGAGGACAGATAAAGAATTAAGTCCTCAGAAGGGAAGAGGCGTTCAGCCCGGAACGGTCCCCAGATGCATCAGGGAATCAGACAAGGGCTGCTCTGGCTAAGAAGAGGAAGAATGCAGACTTTTGGGGGAGGATGGTGAACAGACCTGGCCTAGGGACAGGGTGACACAGGTGGGATACATGGGTATTCCAGCTCTGGGATCATCACCTGGAGACAGCTACATTCAGCATCTGATTGTGCCACCACCACAGCCACAGCTGTCACAAACCACTGGCTACCGTGCACCCGGAAGCACTCTCCATGTCTAGCTAATTTGATATTCACCACAACCCTTCAAGGAGGTCTTCATGACCCTGGTTTACAGATGAGGAAACTGAGAATCAGAGCACTTCAGCAAATGGCCCACGATCGCTCAGCTGTCACAAGGGGAAGCAGGAAACAAACCCAGTTCTGACCCCTGAGCTCCCAAATCTTAGAATAAAAGAGAACTTAACTACCCTCAGTCTAGTCTCCCTCCCCACAGCACAAGATGGCTGCTGAGCGCTCGCCATCTCACAGGACAGCCTGGTCCAGTGGGGACTATTCTAATTGTCCTCCCTGGAGGTTCGGGTGGGCTTCGTAATGCAGAACTTCCTCCGCACGAGCCGACGCAGCCTCCGACCCAGGACCCCATTCTCAGGGGAGTGAGGAGACAATCGTTGGTATCTGTCTATGGGTCTAAGCACTTTACATGTATTCACTCACTCAATTCCCACAATAATTGCATGAGGCAGGAACTCTGTACGACTCTCAGAGATCAGGAACCCAAATCCCACGCAGGCTAAGCACCTTGCCCGAGGACAGAGCAAGCAACGAAGCACCGAAGCACGAGGCACGGTCAGAGCCTGGCTGGGTCTCTCCCACCCACTCCAGGTCTGACTCCCCTCCCCCGAGGCTCCCCCAGAGTCGGAGTGCACTTCCCGGGTCCAGTTCCACCACCTTCCCGGCTGCGGGAGCCACTGCCCAGCCACCTCAGCCGGTTCCCTCCCCTGGGCCCTAGGGGATTACAGGAATTACCCTTCAGTGTCGGTGTAAGGCGGGGTTAAACGGGTCCTGTCTGTGCAAGGACAGAGGGTCTTTGTAAACAGGGCACTCGTGGTAGAATTCAAGCCGGTGTGATTTTCCAAGCGCGGGAGAGGGCACTGGAGTCTTTCTGCTGCTCCTCCAATCACAGATGACCCATGAGTGACCTTCCTCCCCTGCTTCCTGAACAGAACCCAGCTTGAACCCAGACACCTCTGAACACCCTCGCTTGGGTGCCCCGGGCCAGCAGGTGGAAACAGTCCGGGGGGTTAATCTGTGACTTGCCCTGTGCTTCCCCATGCACCAGGACACACACAACCCTTTCCTCCTAATGGTCCCCCGCTAACATCCCACCCCACCTGCCGGCTGCAGGGGACAACTGGTCAAGTCACTCATCAGCCAGGGGCCAGAATTCTGAGAGAGGGTGGGTGGCCTCCCAGGCCCTGGGCAGGACAGAGCAGAGAGGATGCAGAGGCCAGCAGGTGACCACAAGGGGCCAGCAGGTGACTTCAGCGGGGAGGAGGATAAGGGAGTGTGGGCCACGGTCCTTCTCGTGGAGCTGGCAGGCCCACCAGCTGGTGGATTTCTGGGACACTAGCTCTTTGTTACCCTGGGTCTCAGAGTAACAGAGTAAGAGTTATCACACTTTGAGAAAGAGCTTATCGCATGCCGGATTTCACCTACATCTTCTCTAATCCTCACACCAACCTCGCAAGGTTGGCTGACATCAATGTCACCACTTTCGTACCCACGAGGAAACTGTATTTTGGAGGCGGAATGACTTGTCTGATTTAACACAGCTCAGATAAATGGCAGAGTCAAGGCCAGAGGGGCTCCAAGTCCACCAGGCCCCATCTCAGGACATCCAGGCTCTGGAGGCTCAGCAGGTTAAGACTGAAGTGCGGCCCCCAGGGAGAGCCAAGCCGGAGCCAATGCTGAGTTCTCGGGCGGCATCTCAGGGGCCTCCGTCAGCACCAGCAGCTTTTCTCGGGCAAAGGCAGGTGCCCCAGGACACAGCGGGTTGCAAGACCTAGCTGGCAGGCTCACCATGCCCCACGAGAGGGAAGCCCACCGCCCCCCACTCCCCCTGCTAAGCTGACTCCAGTGGGCACTGCGGACCCCCAAGCTAAAAGCTAAAAGCAGCCAGGAGGCTGGTGTGGGCCAGGGCTCCAGGAGGCGCCCCTGCCCTCCGACACCACTGGCAAGGCTCCTGCTCTGCCCTCCTTACTCCACGGACCTCCGTCCTCACCGGGTCCCTCTCGCTGAGTGGGACACCGCTGGCCTCGGCTCCCTCGTGCATATTTCGTCATGTGTGCTCTTGCCACGTGACCCCGGGATTTTGCTCTTTCTCCCTCTCTGGCTCCAGGTCCCCATCTCCCATCTGCCCTTCTCTCCTGGCTAGGGGGTTCCCACCCACCTCCCATCTCTCAGATGCAGGAAACCACCCCACTCCCCCCCGTGATGTTCACACAGCCCCCAGTGACAACAGCTGAAAAATATGAGACCTTTGGGAGCCACCTCCGAGGAAAATGAGAAGCCAGTCACAGCTCAGCATCACTTTGTCCCCCAACCTTGCCCCTCACTGCAGTGGGGAGCAGGGTGTGTGTGAGTCTGTCTGTCTGACTGCTTATGACACACTCCAAGCCTACTGATTAACCCCTGAAGGTCCTGCACTCTATTATGTCAGAGAGAACTTCAAGAAGATTGGGGTGGAGGGAGTAGTTGTTAAACTTCTTGAAAATCTTTACAAGCAGAGCAGATGGGGTGGGGCCTCCTCCTTGCACCCCACCCCAGGGGAAGCAGATGCCAGGAGAGGCTTCCTGGGGCCCAGCACCCGGTGGAGCTGAGGAGTTTCCAGGGACAAACACAGGCTACTCAGGTGCTGTCAGGGGACCCCAGCATCAGAATCACTGGGAGCGTTAGATACCGTATTTTGCCAGGTACAAGGCACTCCCGTGTATAATGCACACCCATGTTTTTTGGCCCAAACTTTCAGGGGAAAAAAATCTTTCAACTTTTTAATTCAAATTTTTATTTGTTTATATTACGTACTTGTTTTTTGTATTATAAAGGAATTATGGCATTTACTTTTTATCATATTATGGTACAAGAAATTTTATACAATGAATAATTACAAAACACAAGAACAGATACAAGGTACAAGAAATTTTATGTATAAAATTTGTTTTATATAAAAACACTGATTATTGTATTCCAGGGTATTATTTTGCATGTGGATATCATTATGGATTTCTAGAGTTACACTTTTAACTCATATGCATAAATAAAAGCATTAAAAACATTTATATGGGTACGCAATTAGCACTGCCCATATATAATGCGCATCCTTTTTCTCTCACAAAACTGGGCAAAAAAGTGCACATTGCACACAGCAAAATACGGTAATAATGCCGATGCTGGGGCCAAGCCCAGACCCACTGAACCAAAGTCAGGGGCGGCAGGGATGTGCATACAGGCTCACCAGGTGAGGCTGAAGCCCACGGACCAGTGATGCAAAGGAATGGTGACCCAGAAAAGGGGTCCCCTCAGCAGAAAGTAGAGCCTGAAGTGGAACAGGGGAGGTCCTCTGCTGCGGTGAGAACTCATCCAGCTTTGGAGCCAGACACGCAGACCCGAGCTGCAACCCCAGGTTCACTGCCTGCTGGCTGCACCCCTGGTGCACAGTGTCTCACCTCAGTTTTCCCACTTGACAGTGCGGTCCATTACATCTGCTCCACGTGTGGTTTTTCAAGTCTTCAAAGAGATGAATATCAAGGAGCCACCACACAGAGGACACTCAATAAACACTGGCTATAAACAACGTGATTACCGTGCAAAACACTGTAAGGGTGAGAGACAAAATCGGTTCTGTGAAAAGGTCAATGAAGTCCACAAATCTTTAGACTGAACAAGATAAAAAGAGAGGGAAGATTCACATTACTAGACTCAAGGAAATGAAAGAGGGACATTCCTCCTGACCTTACAAAAATCAGAAGAATTTTGAAAGAATACTGTGAACAACTTTATGTCAATAAATTAGATAACTAAGGTGAAACAGACAAATTCCTAAAAAGATACAAACTACCAAAACTGACTCAAGAAGAAATGGAAAAGCCTTAATAGACATATAACAAATACAGGGATTGAATGAGCAATCAAAAAAAAAAAGAAAAATACCCACACAGGAAAGCCCAGGCCCAGATGGCTCCACCTGTAAATGCTAGCAAACATTTAAAGAATCAATGTCAGGGAGTTCCCTGGTGGTGTAGTGGCTAAGGCTTCGGCGCTGTCAATGCTGCGGCCTGGGTTCGATTCCCAGCCAGGGAACTACCCACATAAAAAAAATTTTTTTAAAAAATCAATATCAATTCTTCACAAACTCTTCCAAAAAGTGGAAGAGGAGCAAACACTTCCCAACTCATTCTATAAGGCCAGTATTACTTGATACCAAACCAAACAAAGACATTACAAGAAGAAGAAACATAAAAAATAGACCAAAGTACCTTATAAATAGAGATAAAAAAAAAAAAAAAAACCAACCCTCAACAAAAGACTCGAAACAGAACCCAGCAGTATATAAGAAGTATGATACAGCATGACCCAATGGGATTTATCTCCGAAAGGCAAGGCTGTTTCAACAACTAAAAATTCAATTCACGTCAGTATATAACTATCAAGAATAAGACAAGGATTTCTGCTCCTGCTGCCACTTCTAGTCAACAATGTACTGCTGGTGCTAGCCAGGACAATGAGGGGAAAAAGAAGAAATAAACAGCATCCAGGCTGGAAAAGAAGGGAAAAAACTCTCTCTATTCACAGATGACCGATCTTGTGTAGAGAAAATCCTAAGGTAGCCATTAAAAACTACGAGAACAAATAAATGCATTTACCGAGCTTGCAGGACCGACTAACAAATGCAAAATTCAATTGTACTTCTATACACTGGCAATGAGCGATCTTAAAATGAAATCAAGAAAACAATTCCATTTAAAACAGCATCAAAAAGAATAAAACACTTAGAAATAAATTTAACAAAAAAGAAGTTCAAAACTTATAGTATTCTGAAAGCTACAAAACAGTTTTGACATAAATTAAAAATGTCCTAAATAAATGGAAAGACATCCGATGCTCCTGGATCAGAGGGCTCAGTATCATTAAAATGACAATACTCCCCAAATTGATCTACAGATTCAATTTAACTCCTATTAGAATCCCAGTTGGCTGCTTTGTAGCAATTGATATAGGCTGATCCAAAAATTCATATGGAAACTCAAGGGGATGCAGAATAGCCAAAAAAAATCTTGAAAAAAGAAAGTAAGTTGGAAGACTCACATTTCCCAATTTCAAAACTTGCCACAAAGCAATAATAATTAAAATAGTGTGGTGTTGGTGTAAGCATAGACATACCAATGTATCAATGGAATAGAATGAGAGTTCAGAGATAAATCCTCATATCTATGGTCAATTGATTTTTGACCAGGTTGCCAAGATCATATGGTGGAGAAAGAACAGTCTTTTCAATAAATGATTCTGGGACAGTTGGGCAGGCACATGCAAAGGAATGTAACTGGGCCCTTACCTCTTAACATGTATAAAAATTAACTCAAAACAGATGAAAGACCTAATTGTAAGAGCCCAAACTATGAAACTCTTAGAAGAGCATAGGAGTAAATCCTTGTGACCTTGGATTTGGCAATGGATTCTCAGATGACACTAAAAGCAGAAGTTGTAAGAGGAAAAAAATAGATAAATTTCACTTTGTCGAAATTTTAAAACTTTCATGCTACAAAGTAAAAAGACAACCCACAGAATGGGAAAATGATATCTCAAATCATATATCTGATAAAGGATTGGTATCCTCAAGAGTTTAAGAACTCTTACAACTCAATAAAAGGCAACCTTATCTTTTTAAATGGGCAGAGTCTGAATAGAAATTTCTCCAAAAAAGATACATAGGTGACCTGTAAGCACATGAAAAGCTCAACATCGTTAGTCATCAGGCAAATTAAATCAAAAACCACAATGAGATACCACTTCATATCCACTAGGATGGTTGTGATCAGAAAGTCAGGTGTCAGGACATGGAGAAATCAGAACCTTCACACACTGCTGGTGAGAATGTAAACTGGCACAGCTGTTATGGGTTGGATTGTGTACCCCAAAAAAGACGTGTTGAAGTCCTAATCCCCAGTCCCTCAGAATGGGACTTCATTAGGAAGTGGGGTCTTCAAGTTAATCAAGAGGTAATCAAATTAAAATGAGGTCATTACGGTGATCCAGTATGACTGGTGTCTTTATAAAACTTTGGACACAAAGATAGACACAAAGGGAAGATGATGTGAAGAGACACAGGAAAAGCCATGTGAAGACAGGACTGGAGTGAGGCACCTTTAACCCAAGAAACTCCAAGGACTGCCAGCAGACCACCAGAAGCCAGGAAGAGGCAAGGAGGGACTCCCCCGCCGTCTTCAGAGGAGCACGGCCCTGCTCAGAACTGTGACATAACTTTCTGTTATTTTAAGTCACCCAGAGTGTGGTAATTTGTGACAGCAGATCTAGAAAACTAATATAAGCTACTTACAGGTTGACATTTCCTCAAAAAGTTGAACAGAGTGACAACACAACCCAGCAATTCCACTCCTAGGTGTATATTCCCAAGAGACGTACAAACCTAAGTCCACACAAAAACTTGTACATGAATAGCCACAGCAGCATTAGTCATATTAACCAAAAGATGGGAACAACCCAAATGTCCACCAACTGGTGACTGGATAAACAAAATATGGTGGAATACTCTCACAATGGAATATTATTCGGCCGTGACGAGGCGATACCTTGAAAACATTATGCTAAGTAAAAGAAGCCAATCATGAAGACCATTCCTTCTATTATTCCATTTATATAAAATTTCCAGACTAGAGGAGCATGCAAAGACAGAAGACAGATGAGTGGTGGCTCAGGGCTGCGGCGGGGAGAGGGGAAGGATGGCGGAGTGATGAAAATGTTCTAATATCCATTGGTGATAGCTGCACAACACTGAATACACAAAAGGCCACTGAATTGTACACTTTAAATGGGTGAGTTGTATCGTATGTGAATTACATCCAACAAAGTTGTTATTAAAAAAAAAAAAGAGGGGGTTCCCTGGCGGTGTAGTGGCTAGACTTCGGCGCTCTCAATGTCACGGCCTGGGTTCGATTCCCAGCCAGGGAACTACACACATACATATGTACACACATACGTACACACATACATACGTACACACATACGTACACACACACACGTACACACATACACACATACATACACACACGTACACACATACGTACACACATACACACATACATACACACACGTACACACACGTACACACATACACACATACATACACACACGTACACACATACGTACACACATACATACGTACACACATACGTACACACATACATAAAAGAGTAAGAGAGGCCCTTGGCCCCAGAAAGCATTATTACACACTTGGAACCGTGCTCGGTGCTGACCAAGGCTGCAAGGCCAGGGCGGGGCCTTCCGAAGGGGCAGACGGATGTTGCTCAGGTGTGGCTGCAAAGGAGTCTCACCTGGGAAGCTTTCATTTAAATCAACTTCACCGAGACAGAGGTACATACAATAAACGCATCCCTTTTAAGCACATAGTCCAACGGGTTTGACAAATGTATAAATCTGCACAATCACCACCACAATCAAGATAAAAAACATTTCTATCACCCAAGAGAGGTTCCCTCATGTCCTTGTACAGTCAGTCTTCCCACCACCCCATTCCAGGAAGCGCCTAATCTGCTTCTTCTTCACGACAGTCTGGCCTTATTGAGAATGTCATAAAAATGCAATCACCCAATACGTCCTCTGCAATTCTGGCTGCTTCTGCTCAGCACGGTGTTTCTGAGATACACCCACGATGCTGTACACACCCAAAGCTCGTGTTTTTATTGCTCAGTGGTATTCCGCTGGACCATTATATCAGAATTTGTCCACCCACCTGTTAGGGAGTATTTCAGTGTCTCCAGTTTGGGCTACTGTGCATAAAGTTGCTGTGACTATTTAGGTCCAAGTCTTTATGTAGCCACATTTCCATTTCTCTTTTTGGGTAAACACCTAGGAGCGGAATTGCTGGGTCGTATGTCAAGTGTATGTATAACTTTCACAGAACGGTCAGACTTTTCCAGAATGGTCCTACCATTTGACACTCCCACCCCAGGCTGCTACTCTTAAAATCCCAATGCCTAGGTCAGGCCCCAAACCAATTAAATCAAAATCTCTGGGGAATCAGACATCGGTATTTGGAGAGGGGGCAGGAGGGTTGGTTCCCTGTGGTGAGAGCTCCTAAGCGTAGGTAGCCACCACACCACCAGGGAACAACCCCCCACCCCATCCGCCCCGTCCTGACATCAGTATTTTTAAAGCACTGGGGTGATTCGAATGTGCAGACCAGGTCTCAAACAGGGCTGCAGATCTCAGGTGGCCAGAGGCAAGCAAACCAGCAAAAGCTACATTGTATTCGCACGCATAATTCCCTCACCCTTCCTTGATAATGGAGAGAGAAAAGGAAAGAAAAACACATCCAAGTATCCAGTCTGGACACCAGGGCTCTCAGCAAGCTTCACGGGCCTCAAGAATTCTCCGGATCGTGTTTCCATAAGTTAGGAGAAGGCAGGAGGAATACAAAGCAATAAAGTTTAGCCACTTCTGACCACTTAATTGTGAGCCTGGCATTTTCGTTGGGTTGTCATTCTCAGAGCTCACAAAAGCCCTAGAGAATACATGCACCTATATAATCCCAATGTTACAGATAAGGAAACGGGGGCTCAGAGAGGTGAAGTAACCTGCCCAAGGTCACACAGCCAGGTATTGACATAGCCAGGATTTAAACTCAATATTCTGTCTTCAAGGCCAAAGAGCTGACACACACTCCACTGGGCTCAGAGCTATTGATGTGTTCTGGGGCCATGAACCTCTCCCAAGCCAGCTATTCCAGGTAGCAGGAGAGGACAAGCCTCCAATAAAATGGTGAAGGAAGGCTGCAGGTGTGTTTATGAGGGAGCAGGAAAGGTGATGTGTAATGTGACTGAAAGGTGGGGGTTAATTATGGGATTTCCTTTCCTTTCAAGCTTAAAGAATGGGATTTAAACCCCTTTGGTACAGGGGCGGAGACCAAGTCATTAGATGCTTGGGGACAGGGGGTGTGCGGGGCCTGGGACGAGGGTAGGTGGGCAGGAGCTGCCCAGAGGCTGAGGGATTCCTAGCCAAAAATTCATGTCTGGTCCTTTCGTTTAAGTCTTATCTGATCATGAATGGACAGTCAGCATTTCGCCGGCAGGAAGGAGCTGCTCTAGCCGGCCGGGACTACAACTTCAAAACGAGGGGCAAATCAAGGGGTTAAAAAAAGCACTTCTCAAAAACGTATCTGGGGATTAGAGGAAACCGTGTGGTCCACGCAGGTACTCTCTGTATGACCTGTGAGACTTTTCTGTAAATCTAAAATGACGCTAAAATGAAAAATCTCCTTAAAATATAAATACATAAGTAAATAAACTGTAGCTGGAGGCTGTGGAATCCCACCGTGGGCCGGCGAGGGGAAAGGCCAGAGGAGCCGGTCTGCCCTGCATACACACACTGTGCGTGTGCTAAAGTAGAAGTGCAGGGCAAATCCCGGACCACTCACTTTAAATCCCCAACAGGAGAGAAACAACTGGGGCCAGATAAGAGCCCCTAGGTGACATAAGGGTGGGGGCTGAGGGAGGCTTAGAATTGGCTCCCTTCAAGAGGCTTAGGAAGAGAGCTGGGGCGTGGGGTTTCCACGAACTACAGCGAGTTTCCAGGGCCAGAACCAGCCCCTTCTCTCTGTTCATCTGTTTCTCACACTCACTCTCATTCTCATTTCCCTTCTTACCGGCTCCCCACCCATGGGCAGTGCCGGAAATCCAGTAGAAGGCCCCTGTGCCCAGATGTCCTCAGCCAGGGTGGTTACCCTCCCTGGACCTCCATTTCGAATCTATAAAATGGGGTTACCATGAGCCCTGCCCACCTCACAGAACTGAGAAGCTCGGTGAAAACATTCTGTCTATTACAAAGTTCTGTGCAGACACAGGTGATTCAATATTCAGAGCACGTCTGTTCCTAACAGCCCGAAACTGGAACTAGCCCTAACGGCAATCACCAGTGGAATGGATACAACCTAGCGATAAAATAGAATGAAACACTGCAACCCACAAGGACATACAGGAGGCTCCCGGACATGATGGTGAGTGAGCTAAGCCAGGCGCAGGAGTAAATAGACTGTAGGATTCGATTTATAATTCAAAAAGAGGTACAAGTCAGCATAGCAATGACCTTTGGGTCAACACTGAGTTGGAGGGGAGCATATGAGCTGATTCTGGGGTGCGGGAACTATTCAGATTTTCATCTGGTACATATATACGAGGACTATCCAGAAAAAAAATCCAGCCATCAATGCCTCTATTTTTCATAGCACATGGCTGGGTACTTTCCGGACAGCCCTCGTATGTACCAATTTATCAATTTGTGTACTTGACAGTATGTGAGTTACATCTCAACTAGGAAAAGTAAGTGACTAGAATTACTATTTGGAACATACCTGTTTCAGGAGATACAGGGCTTTTTGGAGGGGAATGAAAACACAGTCTCACTGTTCCTTCTGTCCTGTTCTCATTGCCCACCCCCACCCCCGCCCCGTCCCAGCCTCTCCCTAAGTAGGAACCTCTTGTTTCCCAACATTCCTCTATTCTCCTCTTTCACTCCTTCATTGGAACTCATACTATGGACCAGGCACCATTCCAGGAGCTGAGGATGCAATATACCTCTCCAACCTTACTTGTGCAATAAACGTGTTTTAGCACCTACTGTGAGCTGAGAACTGAGGCCCCTCTTCGACCAGCACTGAGCATTTTTCTCGCAAGTGGGTCTAAGTGGCAAGGAACTGGGCACAGAATATCTGGGCTCCCTTCCAGTCTTCTCCTGCAGTTCCAAAAAAGGAGAAAGGTGCCTACTATATGTCAATGTGCATCTAAGCCTCTACAGCCCAGCTCTCATAGCTGGAAGGCAGCAGGAGTAGAGTGTAAAGCCCGGTACGTCTGCTTCCAGTCCCATGACCTCCCAGGAGCCAGGTCAGCGTAGCTCTCTCTGGGCATCTGTGGCTGTGGGCCTCCAAGACGGTGCCCATTGATTCTTGCTTCCAGGTATTTATGTCCTTATACAGGCCCCTCCCACACTCATGGGGGATGACCTGTGTAACCAATAGGATATTGTAGAAAGAAGAGCATTAGTCTTCCAAGGCTAGGATATAGAAGGTATTTTGGCTCCTGCCTTGCTCTTTATTTAATCACCCTTTCCAAGAAAGCCAGTCGCCATGTTGTGAGGACACGCAAGCAGCCCTGTGGAGAAGTCCGTGCGGCAAGAAACTGAGACCTCCTGACAAAAGGCAGTCCCAACTTGCTAGGCATATGAAGGAACTGCTTTGGAAGCAGATCCTCCAGCCCCAGTCAAGCCATCAGGTATCTACAGCCCAGCAGACATCTTGACTGCTACTCCTTGAGATACTCCAGGCCAGAACCAGCCAGCTCACCCGCACCCAAATGTCTGACTCATAGAAACTACAAGAGATAATAACATTTGTTGCTGCTTTAAGTTATTCAATGTGAGGGTGTTTTGTTACACTATATTGCTGATGTACAAATAATTCAGCCCCTCTCCAAGCCATGGATTCATGCTACAGGAATAGTCTGGATGGTGGCATATGAAGGTATCCGGGGCAGCCACTCACTGGAGAGGCGGCCGGAGTGGGCTGAATTTAAGAAGACAGGAGAGGAGTCAACCTCCGCAAGAAATCCCCAGTGTGTGGGAGAAGAACTAGGAAATGAGAGACCAAGCAAAGCAGAAATCCTGGCACCTTCTTCCTAGAAATTTCTCACACACTTCATCTGTCTCCATGCAGTAAATGGAACCACGTGCACCCAGTAACTCTGGCCAAAATCCTAGGAGTCATCCTCGAATCCATTCTCTTTCTCACACCCAACATCCCATCCATCAGCCAGGCTCTGGGCTCTACCCCAGAATGCACCCCAGCCCTGGGCCCTGGTCATGCTCTCTCTTGCAAACGCCATGGACTAATCCACCGGCTTCTCTCACCTGGAACAGTGGCCTCTTGGCCTGTGTCCCGGGGCCTGTACAGGGCCAGCATGACCTTCTCAAAGTGGAGGTCAGATCATGTCTCTCGGGCCCAAAAACCCTCCAGGGCTCAATGCTCTCTGCCATGCGGCTTTCTTTCAAGTCTGACAAGCTCTTGTCACCTCAGGGCCTTTGCATTAGCTCTTTTCATCTCTCAGATCATCACGTAGCATCGGCCGGGTCTCATCTTACACAATACTTCCTCTGAGAAGTTGTCCTGGGCCACCGGAGCCCAAGCCGCTTCTACCCCACCGCTTTAAATCACTTCCTTACATGACTTATTTGCCTGTTTGTCAGTCCCACGAGGGCAAAGGCCTGATCTATCATGTTCACCTAGAGCAGCGGTTCTCAACCTGCGGGTCACGATCCCTTTGGGGGTCGAACGACCCTTTCACAGGGGTCGCCTAAGACCATCAGAAAACACATATCAAATATTTACATGACGATTCATAACAGTAGCTAAATTACAGTTATGAAGTAGCAACGAAAATAATTTTATGGTTGGGGGTCACCACAGCATGAGGAACTGTATTAAAGGGTCGCAGCATTAGGAAGGTTGAGAACCACTGACCTAGAGCAATGTCTGGCACACAGAAAGAGCTCAGTAAACATTCGTTCAATGAGTCCTCTCTCGAGGAAGAAGGATGGATGAGAGGGCCTCCAAGTTGACCTGGTGATAAAACCCAGAGGCCAGAGCTCCACCGTGGGCTCTGGGGTTCACCGGCCCATCCCAGCAGGAGGAGAAGGCAGGGCAATAGTGAGAACCATGGTATGTGGGCAGCCCTTCCAGGGGGGGGGCGGGGGGGCTCACACCACCGGTAGGTCCCATTTCCTATGGAAGAAAGTCCTGTAATGAGCCCCATCTGTCCATCCGGCCACAGCCCCGCCAGGCCCCAGCTCTCCACCCGGTGGGCCCTGGCTGCCCAGAGCAGGACCCTCATCTGTCCATCCGGCCACAGCCCTGTCGGGCCCCAGCTCTCCACCCGGTGGGCCCCAGCTGCCCAGAGCAGGACCCCCATCTGTCCATCCGGCCACAGCTCTGTCGGGCCCCAGCTCTCCACCTGGTGGGCCCGGAGCAGGCCAGCTGCAGCCTCGTGGCTCCTGAGCCTCCAGCATCCGCCGGGCAGGCCACACTACCCCCAGAAGTCACCTTTAGCACCTTTAGCAGCTATACGAGAGGCCACTTGCTGTCACACCCCTCCGCAGCTGGCCCTACTCAGACCCTTCACCCTCTCCCTCTGCCGCCCAAGGAAAGGCAAGGGGGAGGCGCGGGTGAGGATGAAGAGGTGTCGGCAGGTGGGCAAGAAGGGGAAGTTCGAAGGCAGCCCAGGGACAGCAATGGGGGAGGGGCTACACTGTGAGACCTTGGGAAAGTCATTTCACCTTTGGGTGCCTCGGTGTCTGGTTTCTTACGTTGGAAAACAGGGAGCTTTTTCAACCTGTTTTATGCTGATGAAATTAAAAGAGTACAATCAGATAACACGCCCACGGGCTTTCGAAGGCCTGGGGCGCTGTACGAATTTTGGTGCTATTAAGAGAAACGGGATAGGGAGGAGGTGGCCTGGGGAGAGAAGCAAGAACGCCGGAAGGTTCTGGAGTTAAGGGAGGGAAACGCAGAAACTCGGCCCCCACGACAGAAGCAAAGACTGGGGAGTCAGAAAGGCAGGAGACGGGGGGCGGCAACTGGCACCTCGGGGAGGAGGGCCCGCCACCTGGAGCTGACGGGGGGGGGGGGGGGGGGGGGGGGGGGTGACCCCAGCAAGGCCGTGGGCTTGGCTCAAGCAGGGTCACCCAGGAGGAAGCGGGTTCCCCGCAGGCCTGCCGGCCCCATCTGCGCCCTTCTCTGAGGGGACACCTGGCTCTTGGAGCTACCAAAGACCAATACTCAAGGGCTACGTTTGTGGGCACCCCCCATGTGTCAGGCACTTCCCACCCATTATCCCAACCTATCATCCTGGTAACCTGGAGCATGAAACAGAGTCCCAGAGAGGTTACAGGACTTACCCAAGGTCGCCAAGCTGGAAGTAGGGCATGAGGTGTGCCCCATGCTGGGCCTCCACTGCTCAATGCTCCTTTTAGAAGCATCCTCCCTCCTCCTTCCACCCACTGAACTCCTTCCCAAACGATCAGGCAACAGCAGGGGTGGGGTGGGGGCCGCGGGTATAAGCAGTAGGGGGACAGTGCACAGACTGGCTGCATGTGAAAGGTTAAAGCCAAGCATTTCTACCTCCCGAGAGTTGAGCCCATCTGACAGAACCATTTCCTTCCCAAATAATCCTTCATAATCCACCCACTACCAACCCCCACATTACGCCAAGAAGCCCCCCCCACCCCGCTGATGCCTGCTCTGGCCCCGCCTGGAGGGGTGCCGCAGGGGGCCAGCCCGGCCACCAGGACCCAGCAATCCCTCCCGTCCGCTTGCCCCAGTTTTCCTCTCCAGCCAAGAAACGCTGATGGGGAAACTGAGGACCAAAGAAGGGCGTGGCCAATAGAGAGGGTAGGATGGGAGTTCGGGACGTTCTAGGCCCAGCGCGACCCTGACCTGGGACTCCTTCTCCACCTCAGTCCCACTTCCCCTACCTGTCCCCTTCGCCCTCGGGGTCCTGTGGCTGTGGCCCCATCCCGAGTTTTCCAAGCTGCACAAACGCGGGCAACCAGGGCTCCGTGCGGCCCGCAGGCTAACTGAACTACATCCCCCTCCCCCTCCTCACTGTACCCCCTTTGAAAACTAGGGGAAATACCTTCAAAGGCCCCTCTCTCGGAGCTCGGTCCCCGCCAGCCACCTCCGGCAGCCGCGGCCGCGACTTCGCGCCTGCTCCCTACCCCATCTCCCTCGTCCCCCCGCCCTGCCCCCCAGCCCTCGCCTTCACCTTGACCTGAGCCGGCTCCGGGGCCCGAAGCTTTGCATAAACAAAGAGAGGAGGAGGGGACGACCCGGGCACTGCCCCCGCCCCGCCGAGGCGCCCCCCTCGCCTCCAGTCCCAGGACCCCAAGCTCGTCCGGTCCCCAAGTTCCCCGCGGGGCCAGCCCCTTACCTTGGCCTGGCATTTCCGATGACAGGAGAAGCTGCAGACTGCAAGAGGGCGAGACACAGAAAGAAAGTTTAGCCGCGAGGTATGAAATGGAAACTCCGGCGAAATCTCCTCCCACCCCGCCCGCAATTGCGCTCGGGAGGGAAGGAGGGAAGGAGGGACGCGGAGAGGAGGGGGCGGAGGGGGCGGCTGCCGGAGCTCCCTGGGACCTGCGGGGGCGGGAACGCCCGCAACTGCAGACCCGCGGGCCGGGCATACCCCGCGCCCCCATCGCCAGAGCCCCTCGGGCTGGCCGAGGAAGGTGGGAGGAGCAGCGGGAGGCAAGGGGACCCAGTCCCCTGCTGGATCCTTGCCAGGGGCAGAGGTGGCCCGACCCAGGCCCCACGCCAGCCAGCACTCCAAGGAATAAGGGGGGCCGTCTCCCCTTACACACACACCAGGCAGGCCGCCGGCACCCAGGAGCCACCATCAAACTCACTCTCCCCCAGAGAGACACACAGACCTAATTCATGGTCCAGGAGAGGACTCGTGCACACGCACACACACAGTTACATCCATACACACACACACACTCATAGCCACTTACACTCATGCACTCAGCCGCGTGAACACAGCCACGCACACACGTACATCCTCACACACTCATGCCCACGGGGGGAGCGGCATGCGAGACGCTCCGAGTGCGTGCAGCCTGACACAGATATGCACACAGACATGTGGGCAGATAGGCACACAGACTCACAAACTTCACATGCAGGACTTGACACACATACGCGCGCGTGCGCGCGCACACACACACACACACACACACACACGACTTGCTACTCCCTCCCACTACCAGAAGCTGGAATCAAATTTCCTGAGGGGTTCCCACAGCCTGGAATGTCCTAGCCCTGCAGCCCCACCCCCAGGGCCCTCCACCCAGGGATTTGGTGGTCCCCTGTGACCAGGTCCCACAGATGGGGCGAGGGGTCCCTGAGCTGAGTTCCTGCACTGAGTCAGCCTTCTTGGCCGCCCAGGGCCTGCTGAGGCATGTGGGTTGGGGGCGCTGGGGAGGGGGACACCCGAAAGCTTCTGGTTTGTCTTGTGGGAATGGGGGTGGGGAAGAAACTGAGAGGCATACCGGGTGGAGTTTGGGATGTGACCTTGGCCACTGGCCCCAGCTCAGTCCTGTGACTCAGCTGGTGCTGAGCAAGGCTTTCCTGACCCCACCAGCCAGCCAGCCCCGCTCAGGGACTTCTCCACCCCTGGCCACTCCACCCCTCGCCACGCCACAACATACCCCTCCCTGGCCACCCAAGTCAAGTCATGCCCATCTGACTAGGCTTTCTGCCTCTCTGCTCTCTCTCCCACCCCCACTGCCCCAAAGTGGCAACTCCCTTCCAGAAGGTGTTTCCACTCTGACAGCAGCCGCCTCCCCAGCCCCACCCCCATGCCTTCTTTTCGGGCCTTGGAATGTGGAATTCAGAAAGCCTCAGGCCATGTGGCCTGAGCTTGGAAGGCCCTTCCACCAGGCAGGTCCCCCACTTGGCCGGGGGCCGCTGCCTCCAGAGGGACCTTTCCCCTCTGCCTCTGCTAATCAAACCCCAGGCCTTCTAGAATAAGGGCTGGGCCCTCCTCTGGAGGTCTGGCTCACTGCTCCCTACCTTCTTGCAGCAGAAAGCAAGGCTGTCTCTGTGTATCAACACGGAGAGGACATCTCTCTCCGCGACCTTGGTTTCTACAGTTAGTTGTAGGCTCCTTCAAGAGAGGGGTGTCTCTCTCTCTCTCCCTTTCGTTCTCTCTCTCTCTCCCCCCCCACCCCACCCCCACCACCACAGTGCCTGGTACACAGTGAAGCTTAATAAATGCTGGCTGAGTTGGACCTGACGGAAGATCTCCCCTGGCGTTTATGTGCACCCCCATTTAATCATGCCCACCACACTCCTCCCAGCCATCCCTAGTGTCCCCTCTGGCCTCCCAGCCCCAGTCTAGACACTAGGAGCCTGGTGGGAGCCAGGGCCCATCGTCCTCCGGCATCCCACCTCGTACTCCCACCAGTTACCGGTGCACGGAGCTCCCTCCTACCTCAAGGCCTTTGCACTTGCTGTTCTGGTTGCCTGGAACGTTCTCCTTCACCTCAGCTTCACCGAGTCACATCCTTCCTCTACTCTGAAACTCCCTGAAAGCCACCTCTCCAAAGAGGCTCTCCCTGACCCCCCCAGATTCCAGTCAGCTCCCCCCTTGTCCTGTCTCAGCTGCGCGCTGCTCATTTCTCGCTCATGTGCACTCACCTGGGGTCGCTCTGGCTCATGTGCGTGTGGTGCATCCCTTCGCACTCACGTGATGAGGCCAGGGAGCACGCCTGCCTCCCTTACCGCCTAACCCGGGAGCTGGAACAGTGTGTGCCCCAGGCCCACAGCATCTTTGTGCAGATGAGAAAAAGTCCCGCCCTCTGGGCAGGCCAGCCCCATGGTCACACAGCTGAGCACAGCGTCTTCGTGGGAACAGAAGGAAGTGCCCTTTCTCCAGGTGGCCTCGGCCATGTAACTGGGTACGCGGCTCGGTGAGCAAAGCATGGGCCAATCCCAGGGCTCTCCGAGTAGGTGGCTTTGGCAGTGAATGCCCTGCATGCCCGTACAGGGCAGCCCTGCCTGTCACACAGTGGGCAGACCCTCAACAAACACCCTGGAATGGAGGGCAGGAGGAGCCATCGTTGGGCAACTGCAGTACCACGGGCCAGGTGCTCCCTGCCTGCTGAACGCCGAACTCGTCCGGGAAAGCTCTCCAGCGGGGAGTGGGGGGACCTCCCTCAGCCCCCAGCCCAGAAGGAGCTCAGCAAACTGGACTCAAGTGGCCGACGTGGCCAAGCCCTGGAGGATAGATACTTTACACCTGCAGAGCAGCACCTGCCCTCCACCCCCCGTAGGCCCTCTTGCCCTGGGTCCCTTCCAGGGAAGGTACCGGTACTATCTTAGTCACCTTAGTCCTCAGGGCTTCTCCCACAGGACAGCATTTTCCACTCTCTAATGTGCATCTTCCTGCGGTAATTTGAAACTTGGCCATGCCATTCTGCTGGCTTCTTACCTCCCAGATCAATGGCACATTCAGATGTGCAACAGAAAGGGCGACCGTGGCAGTCAGCCTCCAAAGTGGCCCTCATGTCCCCCGCCTCCTGGCATGCACACCCTTCTGTAGTCCCGCGGTGAATGGGGCTGGCTTATGCACCCAGTCAGATAGCATAGAAATGATGGTGAGTGACGTCTGAGGCTACTACGCCATCAAGGGCATTGTGGCATTGGCCTTGATCTCTTGGATCACTCGCTCTGGAGGAAGCCGGTTATGATGTCGTGAGGAGAGGGCCACGTGGGGAACGGCTGAGGCCTCTGGCCACCAGCCAGCGCCAACTTGGCTGGCACGCGGCAAAGCCCCCTGGGAGCGCGCCCCACCGCCGCAGTCGGGCCCTCAGATGAGTGCGGCCCCGGCTGACTTCTGCACCGCAACTTCATGAGGCACCCCGCGTCCAAACCACCCACCTAAGTCAGCCATGAATCCCCGAGCCACAGAAACTGCGTGAGGGGGTTCATGCTGCATTTGAGGGTAATTTGTTATGCCGCCACAGATGACGAATGCAGAACCAGGACACGGGACTCCTCAGAGAGCAAGAGGCCGAAGGGGACGCTGGGAACGGAGACCAGACGCCATCGCCTGGGTCCTTCCCGCTCCCTGGAGACCTGCATGCTCCTCTCTGTAACTCCTTTCCCTTCCTCACCCCACCAAGCAATTAGTCACCACGGCCCAGGAAGTAGTCGTAACTGCAAAGACACTGTTGGATCTCACCCTTGCCCCCAGCCCCCCACCTGCGCACCACTTCAGACCAATTCTCCTCCAACAGCCCTTCAATCCACAGAGTCACAGACCATTCTCAAGTGCAAACGGGTCACAGCCCCCGCTGCTTAGACACCACTGTCCAGCTCCTCACACACTGACAAGGCTCTGCACAACCTGCTCTGGCCTCCGCCTCCAGCCACTGCCCCAAAAAGGTCTGTTCATACCACCCCAAAGTCCCCGGACTCTGAGTCTGCCAGGAGCAGGTCTGGAATGATGAGCTCATAAACATCCTTCAAGGCCCAGTTCAGAATGCCCCTCCCCGAATAATCAGGCATTCAAAGATGGTCCCTCCCTCCTGTGTGCTCCCAGAATCTTCAGCTCGCACCCCTTGGAAAGCTCTTGTCCCCCGAGAGGACTGTGTAATCCTTTATGATTTGTTCTCCCTCACCTCCAGCTGCTTCTCTAAGGCAGAAAGGGAGGTCCTTTTGACTTCTCAGCTTTGCTTCCTGCCCCTTCCCCTAGCCCAGGTCAGGCATACAGGTGGGGTGCAGCAGCTTCCACTGGAAGGGATCTCCCCAGTCTAAAGCCCCGGGACCAGGCCTGGCATTCTGAGACAACAGGGCAGACACCCGTGAGGGTGGGCGAGCCTGGCTCTGGCTCCGGCCCCGGCTGGGAGAAGGCAGGTAGGGACCATGGTCAGCGCCTCCTCAGCGTACACTTGAGCCTGGTGGGGGGCGGGGGCCGGGGGGCACTGAGGGAGTTAACTGAGCCTTCACCCACTCACCGGCCGGTCCTGCCCTCCATCTCCCCACTAACCTACCGGCTGCGAGTGGACGAGCTCACAGCTCAGATGCCGGTCGTGAGCGAGATATGTGATCTGGGGCAGGTCCCTTAACCACTCTGAGCCTTCATTTCCTCGTCTGTGCAGAGGAGCTAACAACACCTACCTCACGGGGTTGTCGTGAGAATTAGAGTTAACCTATGTGATTGGTCCAGAGGCTGCTCTCTGTCAGGGTTTGCTATTCGCAGCAGCATCGCCATCATCTTGGTCATGTTATGTCACAGAAGAGCCCCCATCTCCCAGGGGATCTGGGTTCCAGTCCTGACTGCTATCCCATAGCTGTGTGACATGAAGCAAGTCACTCCCCCTCTCTGGGTCTCAGGCTCCAGCTTGGCAAATAAGGCGGTCACCTGGTCCCTCCAGGGTGGACTGGGGCTGCCCCCTGGTCTTCATTAGCTGACTCAATGCTTAAAACATAAAGACATTTTCTTAGTTGGAATGCCTGTGGTGGAGTAGCTCGCTCCAGATTGCTGGGGTCCCCACCTCGCCCTGGGTCTCTCACTCAGTCGCCCACATTACCCCAGAAGGCCCCTGTGTTTCCAACCCCAGGACCAGAGAAATGGTCTCCACGCGCTCTTCCCTCTGTGAGAGCCTATGCGAACCCCAGCCTGACCCTCCATCACAGTCACCACCTCCCTCTTCCTCCCTGCAACCAAGAAATGGGGAGAAACCCAGGTTCCAACCCTGAAAACATGTCAAGCACTGTTGGGGGAACCCCGGCCTGTGGTTGGCCGGGACACCCCCTGCACAAGGTACCCTGTCCCACTGCAGGGAAGGAAGGGCAGGGGCGCCCCTGCCCCCTCCTCCCCACGTCCCTCAGATGCCCACGTCCTCCCCAGACACACGCCTCAGGAGCAGCCGCACCTGAGCAGACCGCGGCCTCCCACAGCGCCCACGGAAGGCGGTGACCTCTTAAGCCAGTGACCCCGCAAGATAAAGTCCCCTTGGAGAGACCCTGTCACACGACAGCCCCATCTCCACCCATGGGTGTCAGCACTGCCCCCACACAGCAAGGGCCTGCCAGTGGCCTGAGAGGAGCTGACAGCCCCGCAGTGGGGAGGGGTCCGAATGTTACCTGCTGGGTGGGGAACTGCACCCCCAAGGCCAGCCCTAGGCCGCCTCCTGCCTCACTGGGCTCCGCATACTTGTCCTGGAGTGGCTTCCTGCCTCTGAGGAACACAGGAAGCCAACATTGTTGCGATCTAAATGGCCTTTTCCTCCTGGCCTGGGGTCGGAAAATGAGCACAGAGCCTCCGAGTGCACCTGATCCCGGAGATAACGGCCGCAGGCCCAGCTGGCCTTCCCCGACTGGCAGAGACCCGCCCAGCCACCCACCTGCCCACCGGGCCTCACGGCCCTGCCCACCCCTGCGTATCTTCACAGCCTGGCCTGCAGGCGTGTTCTGGTTTAGATCATGTGTCAATGTGACTGGGCCATGGTACCCGGCTATGTACGCAACATTATTCTAGATATTTCTGTGAAGTCTTTTTTCCTTTTGGATAAGATTAACATTCAAATCAGTGGATATTCAGTAAAGCCATTACCTTTCATAATCTGGGTGGGCCTCATTCCATCAGTTGAAGTTCTGAATAGAACAAAGACTGATCTCCCCCAGCAAGAGGGAAACCTGCCAGCAGACTGGCTTTGAACTTGAACTGCAGCTCTTCCCCGTGTCTCCAGCCCAATGGCCTGCCCTGCAGATTTTGGACTTGCCGAGCCTCCACAATCGCGCGAGCCAATTCCTCACACTCTATCTATCCAACCATCCAGCCACCCATCTCGTTGGCTCTGTTTCTCTGGAGAACCCTGACTATTACGAGGTATCTCGGGGATGGTCAGGGGAGTGGGCGCACTGTGGCTCTAAAGTTAGAGCAGAAGGAACCTTAGATCATCCCATCTGGTGGTTTTCAAACTTGTATTTTTTGCAGCCAAACTCTCACACAGGTGGATTCTTGTATGGACCTTCAATGATACTGGTCAACATTTACGGAATGCTCATTATATGCCAGGTTCTGCTCTGAGCACTTTATGTCCATCGTCTCATTTAATTCCCACAGCAACCCAAGAAGGAGGTTTGGTGTACACCCCACTTTAAAGGTGAGGTAGCCAAGGCTCAGAGAGGTGAAGCTATCAGCCTGCATCCTCACTAGTCAGGGGCAGTGCTGGGATTTGAATCCAGGACATTTGAGCCAAGTACAAGACCACCACGCCACCCTGCTTCTGGATCTATTTAACTCCTAAAACCAGAGCTGCTTTGATTGACATGGGCAGGGGTTTCAAGGCCCCTGACCCTTAAGCCTTCCATTGGACTTTCCCTTTTTCCTACCTTCTCAGGCCTCTGAATTACCTCCAAAGAACCTCATGGCTGCTTTGGAACACCCTTAAGAACTTCTGATCTACTCCAACCTGTCATTTAGAAACAGGGGAAAGCTAGGCCCAGAGAGATTCAGTGTCTCATCCAAGGTCACACAGCAAGCCAAGACTAGAACCCTACCAGGCTGCCTCTGATGACTCCAAGGAGATCCTCAGACACGGGAGAGAAGCTAGGATCCCCAGTGAAGTAACACAGGAGAAAGAGCTCCTGAAACACGGTTCTCCAAATCTAAGCACTGAGGGCTTCTGGGTCAGCTTGTCCCATTAAGGAGTGGACTGTCTTCCCAAGGAACTCCTACACACCCCTAAAGACCCAGCCTATGTATACCTGCCCTGCTGAACCCTGACTGAAAAATCTCTGCCAAGTCAGAGGCAGCTTCTCACACACACCTCTCTGTCAGCTGTGCCACCACGTTCTGTGATTGTCTGGTGGCCTATCTGTCCACCTAGGTCAGGGGTGGATCTTAGCCCTAGTACCTGGCACAGCACCCAGCCCAGAGGGGGCTCAGTTCATGACTGTCTGATGGGTGCTCCTGTGCATACAGGAGGTGATGTGGCAGCCTACATCGGGCAAGTTATCTGGCCTTTACAGACGCCAACAAGGGAACTTCCCAGGCCCTCCCCCTGTATGGGCCTCGGGGGGCTTTCTTGGTCTAGCCCCTTATCTACAGATGAGGAAACCAAGACCGAAGCAGTAAAGTGACTTATCTGAGGTCACACAGCCAGTAAGGCCAGAACTAGAGCCTGGGCCACTAACAGGCCCCGGGCCTCTTCTCCTCCCGTTGGCTCATCCATCTCCGGCTCCCTCACAGGGAGCCTTAGCCCCTACGACGAGCACTCACCGACAGCCCCACGGAGAACCTCCGTGTTCCTTACAATAACTCCCTGCGAGACACGGGACGGGGTCTATTACCAACCCCAAGGTACACGGGAGGAAACAGGCTCAGTGACGGGGAGGACTGGCTGCGGTCTCACAGTGACCTCTTCACTTGTGTATCTGTCCTGCCTACGCCTGCATGTCCTGCCACCTGAGCTCTTTGTCTGCTTCGTTCCTCTTTGAGTCCTCAGAACCAGGACTAGATAGACCTTAGGTTCTTTGACTCCCTTCAGCCATATTACATTAAACAGGAGGGCGGGCAGTAGAAGAACCATCGAAGCCATAGAGTGAGGTGGCCAGAAGGGATGGAAGGAACGTCCCAGGACATTCTAGGAAACAGTCCACACCGCCCCTGGCCTGTAGTAGAAGTCCCCTCAGCATCGCAAGCTCCATGGAGACTGAATTCAGAGACGTGATGTTCCACATGCACCACACCACCCATCACCCCCGGGCACTAGTCCAGAGGCTACGTAGGTTATAGCCCAAGACTTGAAGATTGGAGAGGAAGCAACAAGAAGAGCGGTCCCTTTGGATTGACACTGGTGGATAAAATGTGGCCTGGAATTTTGTCCAGTTGCCCCCTCAGCCAAGGAACAACCTGTACAACTAATACCTGGTGGCAATGGATGGAGGGATGGATGGATGGATGGATGGATGGATGGATGGTTGGATGGATGGATGGTTGGATGGATGGATGGATGGATAAATGGAGGGATGGATGGATAGAGGGATGGATGGATGGATGGAAGGATGGAGGGATGGATGGATGGATGGAAGGAGGGATGAAGGGAGGGAGGGAGGGATGGATGGATGGATGGATAAATGGATGAATGGATGGGTGGGCCAATGGATGGGTAAGGGAGTCTATCCATCTCATGCCACCGTGACCTCCTGGTTCCAAAGCACAGAGAACTGGCCCACTCATGCATCTCCCACCAGTAAGCCCAGTGGAGCCAACCCTGCCCCCAAGCCTGGGGACCCCTCTTGCTGAGGATGCATATGTGGCCTGTAAAGCCATGAGCCTTCTGTCTTCCCTTGCTGGGTTGGCCCCTGGTCCTTTTATGGCCTAGTCTTGACACCTGGTGGTGACTCTGGAGCGTGGCCCTGGCTTCCTTCCCTCTTCTCACTAACACCCAGAGCTGTCAAACCAGCCTGGCAGCCCCCTGGCCACCTGCCCTTCACTCCGGTTCATACCAGCAGGGCCAGGTTCCGAAGGAGGTAAAACCAGGGTCATCCCTGCTCACCTTAGGAGCCTGACATTCACAGGGGGTCAAATCCTCTCCTCAACTCCGGCCCTCAAGCCTGGTCAACTGGGGAGCCTAGGACCACAGATCATAGAGCCAGAGATGTGCCCAAGGTCACACAGTTAGAGTCCTGCAACTTCCTTCCACCCCACCCCTTGCTGTCTCCTTTGAGAGCAGCGGTGGGGGGTCACTGGGGTGAAGGGAAGGCACACTAGGGAAGGAAGGAACTGGGGGGAGGGTCAGGGGCTAACTTAAGCGGGTTCTCTGGGCAGGGCGAGGTATGGGGTGGGGAAGCAAGCAAAATGCAAAACCCCACCCTCAGCAATTCCTTCCGGACTTGTCCCACCCTACACCGCCACCCGACCCAGCCAGAACTGTTAGGAGGCGGGCGACACCATGCGGTGGACTTGGGTACTGCAAAAGTTCCTGTGGGCCCCCCTCAACTCAGCCCCTCAGGGAAGGACCAGAAACCTCTCTCGGCCCTTTGCTCTAGCAGGCCTTGCCGGGACAGCCCTCCATGTGCACAGTCGCACAGTCGCACACACTCACACTTCCATCCACCCGTCCTGCCTCCAACCCCCAGCTGAAACTCCTCATCTAGAATCTTCGCTCAGCCAGAGAACGCACACCCTGGAAACCCCACTCCAACCCAGACAGCTGTGTGCCTCGGCAAGGGACTGTCCCACTCTGAGCCTCAGTGTCCTCCTCTGGGTGGAAAAACAGGGTGGCACCAGCACCTCCTGGAGGTTGCACGAGACCATGCGTGCAAGCGCTCTAATATTAAGTGCTTTAATAATTGTTCATTAGGCTCTGCTGCCCATCTTCCCAGACCCCCTCGGATTCTGTCCTGGAGGGAAGGGGAAGGGGCGGGTCCAGGGCAGGAAGGAGCCCAGCCCCCTGGGCACACCTGACATTGTTGGCATTTCAGGAACTGTGCGAGGGGAAGCTTGTTTGACTATGGACTTGGGGGCCAGGGGGTATGAGGGAATAGGTAGCAGAGCTGGCAACGGGTGGGTCCCACCAGGCCTTGCAGCCATGGGAAGGGGTCTGTGTTATGTCTGCAGGTATTGGGGCCCCCCAAGGCCTTTCCCAGGGACTGACATAACCCCACACTGAGTCCCACTGGAAGCTGACACGGAGGTGGATTGGAGAGGGCGGGTCAGGAAACGAGAGGCAAAGGGGCTTCAGCCGGTCATCCAGGTGACCAACACCGGCAGCCTGAATCGGCTGCAGAGTTCAGTGATGCCAGTTGCATTGGGGGACCCTGGCAATTGATGGGGGGTAGGGGTGGAGGAGAGGGAGGCATCTGATGGGGCAGCTGGGTGGGTGACAGTGTCAGTCACCAAGGCTGGGTGCAGGAACCGCCTGCTGATTTCACTGTGCGATGTGGGACAAGACACTGACGCTTCCGGCAGCCAAACCCCAGGCCGTTCCAGGAGCACGGGAGGACAGTGATCAGAAAAGCCTGACAGACGATCAGAGCAAAGGTCTGGTGGCCAGGAGGCCCTGCCCCAAGTCAGACTTAGGGCCTCTTACACCCACCCCTAAGCTGCTGCACGGGGAGGACTGTGGCTAGGTGCCTCTGCAGTACTCCCAGTGCCAGGCACATGCCAGCCACACACCGTCTACCCACATGCCAACCGCACACCCTCCAAGTGTCACCCCGAGCCCTCCACATGCCTTTCACAGGCCACCACATAGCGTCCATACACCTTCCACATGCCATTCGCAGCCCATCTGCATGCAATCCACATACCTTCTTCAGGCCACCTGCACGCATGACACTGACCATCCACACGACATGCCATTGCCATGCCGTCCTCACCCGCCATGTGCCATCCGCACGCACAGGCTTGCTGTCCGCTGTGCTCAGCAGCCCCTCCCGGATGTGCACTGGGCAGCAGGCCAGGACCCCAAGGACGTCGGCAAAGCCAGGTCCCACTGACCGGACCCCAGGCCACCTCCCTCCTGTGAAGACATGCTCCTACCCCGCCCCCCCAGCCACCCAACCCGCTGCTCACCTTTGCAGGTGCAACCCTCCCGGGTAATGACCTGCCGGCAGATCCCACAGGGCTTCACCTTCTTGAAGGTCTTCACCTTAAAGTGGTGATTCTTGGGGGCCTCCAGGTCCTCCGGCTGTGGGACGAAAGGCACAGTGATCAGGCCTGGGCAGAAGGCTGGGGTGCCAGGGAAGGAGCTGGGGGCCTGGGGGAGACACAGGCCAGGACCGGGGAGGAGGAGACGCGAGAGCCCCTTCGGGTGCAAAAGGCACCAGCCCATTTCTGGGTGGAGGTGCCCCGGGAAAGAAAGCCGTAGGGGGTCGGCGTACTGGGGATCACAGGCCTCTCCGTGGTTTCTTAATCCCTTCTTCCTTTTTATTTACTCTGTCAGCAAAGTATACTCATTTACCATGTATTGCTCGATACAATTTCACACCCAGCCCGGAGAGCTCCCTCCGGGCCGTGCCAGCCCATTGCCTCACAGCAAACAGCACTGTGACTTCCGAAGTCACAAAGGTCTGAACTCCGTAGAGCGGAGCTGTGCAGTGCGTGCTCGCGCGGCTGCTGCTTTCACCAGCCTGTTCTGCGAGCTTCAGCCACGTGGTCACGGAGCCGAGTAGCCCCTTCCTCTTCGCTGCCGTGTAGCATTCCACCCAGTGTCCACAGTCCCCAACGTCGTGCCCGTGGGCCCAGCATGCCACGGCCCTCGGTTCTCTCTGACCCTCACTACCGCCCCCTGCCGTAGCCCGGAAGGCTTCGTTCATCTTCATTGTCATTTTCTATTCGTGTCCTACTCCGTGCGTTAGGAAAACACTGATAGGTTAAATATCCTTTAAAAAAAACGCCACCACGCGCACCTGAGAGGAGAGGCAGCCTGGGAGTCTAACCTGCTCTGCGTCGGACCTGCCGTGGGCTCCTAGGCTGCTCACCGTCCCACCACTGCACGGGCCTCTGTTGCCCCCTCCGGGAGAAAGGTGGGGCACCACACCCTTTATGCTCTAACAGTCTGTCCTTTGTAACCACGTATAGGAACACACGCTAGGCACAAAACCGTGCACCCGTGCCGCTTAGGACCACCCTGGTCCTGCCTGCAGTCCCCAGCCCAGGCTGTGGAGCCCCTGGGTCAGAGGACTTCCCAGAGAAGTCATCCGCCACCCGCAGGCACCATTCCTTTCCCAGCCGCCTCCCCCTGGTGGCGGATCCGGTTCGTTCCCTGCTCCGGCAGCAGGGCCAGCACAACGCAGCACCGGCGGCCCCCTCTTCCCCTCCCAGACAGCTTTCCGGCACTGTCCGTACACACATGGACACACAAAGACACGACCGCGGGCCCTGCAGGTCTGGGGACAGGGTTCTCTTCCAAGTCCCTTCTTGCCTCTTGCTCCAGAGCCTCCCAGCACTGGGGCAGGAGCTGGGAAGGGGGTGGGGGTAGACTTGTGTGTTCACAACAGAAAAAGTTATAATGTCCCACAAACCCAGCGTGTCCAGGACTCCTATCTGAAGACACTGTAGTGGTGAGTCCTGGGGAAAAGAGACTGAGTCACGAGAGACACAGAGAGAAAAACAGACAAAATGAGAGACAGACAGAAAGCCAGAGAGACAAAGAGGCAAAGAACTAGAGAGAGGCTGGGAGTGGGAGGGAGACAGAGACAAAGAGAGAGCAGAGACAGAGAGACAGACTGAGAGAGTGGGCAGAGAAAGCCAGAAAAGCCAGAGTCAGACAGACATGGAAAAAAGACCAAGATAAAGACAGAAACAAAGAAAGACAGAGACCAACAAGCCTACACAGAGAATGTGGGAGATTAGATAGAAACACATAGAGACTATAAAGGGAACCTGAGAATCAAAGGGGGACAGATAGACAAAAGGACACAGGAGCCAGCTTGAAGGGCCCCCAAAGACTAAACCTGGGAAGATCTGAGCATCAAAATACATAATGACAGGAATGGCTTAAATGAGCCATTCTGATACGTGACATGAGTGAATAAATTGAAAGGTGAGGAGTAGCACCTCCCCACATCGTACTTGTGAACTACCAAGGGGGAAGAAGTGACTTTTCCCGGCAGACCCCACGTTTATCAGGTGGCCCCAGTTAACACCACCAGTCGTGGTGGGATGAATGGAAATCGCGGGCCACAGAAGGGGTGCACTGCGAAGGGAACCTCACTTCCACTGACATCCGTGCCAAAGAGACAAGCTGAATCTAATCATGAGGGAACATCAGACCAGCCCAGACTGATGGACCGTCTACCAATTAAACGGCTTGGAATATTCAGAAGTGACACGGTGACACGAACGCCAAGGAAAGACCAAGGACATTTCCAGACTGAAGGAGGCTGAAGAGACGACAGCCAAGGGCAATAGCGGGTTCGGACTTGGGTTCTCCCCCTGCCGGTCCAGGACGTCATTGGCCATAAGGACACACCTGGCCACACTTCAGTGGGGTCTGAGGATGCCATGGTAGTCACGTATCCATGTCCACTTCCTGACTTTGATGGCGACGTTGGGTTAGGTAAGAGAAAGCCCTTGTAGGAAAATCAGGGAAGTATTCCGGGGTGATGGGCATTGTTGTGTCACAACTTACTTTCAAATAGCTCAGTGAGAAAAAGGTTCTTTGCACTGTATTTGCAACTTCTGAAGTTTGATCGTGTCTCAAAATTCAAGGAGCCAGGCAGACAGAGAGAGGTGGCAGAGAGGCAGAGAGGAGCAGGGACGGCCCAGGGGTGGGGCCAGGAAGGGGCGCCCGGAGCCCAGCAGTGCCCCCTGGTGGCCAGACCAGGCAGCAGGGCCTGGGTTCTGGTACTGCAGAGAGCTGGGTTTTAGGGACCCAGCTTCTAGCTTCCCCTGGGGGTGAGGTGAGGGTGGGGGTGGGCCACTGCCAAGCTCTGGACCTCACTCAGTGTCCCCCATAGCACAGAGGCAGGTGAGTCCCTTCTATTCTGAGGTGTCACCTCCCCTATTATCCCAGCTCAGCCCCTGGCTGGCAGCCTTCCAGATAATCTCTGTCACAGACATTCCAGGGAGGGGACCCAGCCCAATGTCAATGGCAGCAGCCCAGGGCTGGGGCAGGAGGAGACGCAAGGAGGGGACTTGGGGTTCAATTTAAGGCCTGTCTACGGAGGCAGGTAAGAAGGCCTATAGCCCAACCATCTCAGCCCTGCTCTGGAACCCCCAAGCCTGCCTCTCCCACCCCACTAAAGTCAGGCAGGTCTCCTCACTCCAGCTTACACCCCAGACCTCTCTGCCTACACCCCAAATACAGCCCTCTCCCCAAAGCTCAGGGAAAGAGACCTACTCTTCAAAGCGTAGCAGAGGCAGTGGAATCTCACGATACAGAAAGTCTTGGCTGCCCAGAGACCAGATGGGGAGCACGCAGAGGCTTCCAAACTGACAAGCAAACACCCACGTTTTCCCCCTGGGCCCTGGGCTTGCCTGCCCAGCCCCATAAAATCCGAGTTTGCAAACTCTCTCCCCTCATGAGCTTGGAGAGCAGAAACGGGGTTTCAGCTGCGCTCTCTGGCCTCACTCACCGCCTCTCGAAGCACTGGGATGGCTGCCTAGAGACCTGAGTTCTAAGCCGGCTGCCTTCCCTGGGCCTCACTGTCCCCAGATGAAAATGAGGAGTTTGGGCAACACAGTCTGAGCGCAGGCAGAACAGGGGAGACAATGGCCCAGTTTGAGATGGAGGGACTATCGGGGAGGGCAGGGGGGACAGGGATGTGCTGACAGTTACAGAGGGCAGGATGTCTAATGAGACATCACCCTTCTGTGAGAGGCTGGGAACACGGGTGTCAGCAAGACCAGCCCTCAGCCAACCCCAGGCAAGGGGCCCCAAGGAACTTCCCCAGCCCTCACCAGGCCGAGACCTTGACCTTGCTGGCACCGACTTCTCCTGGCTATAAAAGCGGGTGTCTGGTGATTGTGTTGAAAGTCACCCACACGGGTCCGAAGGACTCCAGGATGATGGAGGAGCAAGTCTTATCTTCAAATTTCTGAAGGAGGTGTCATTGTAAGAAGGGACCTGACATAATCTATGAAGTTATTAGAGGCAAAGCAAAGCCTAGTGGGCAGAAGCCGCAAGGATTCGTGATTAGACTCAAGGGGGACAAAGAACCTCCCGACAATCCTATGCTAAAATCAGGACCAAGAAGGAAACCGGGTCTGGTGCCTCCCCTCCTCTCAGCCAGGGCTGCTCTGCAGGTACAGGCAGAGGGCGTGAGTGAGCCCAGAAAATGCAAAGCTCCGGTCCAGGGTAACGGCTTGTTGTGACAATGACCTTCATTTTCCTGACAAGTGGCAGGCAGCTTCACTGAGCACTCCCCAGCCCCTTCCTTGCTGGATTGGCTCCTACCGAACCCGGCGGGTGGGGGGGGGGGGGGGGGGGACACTCAGGGACAGAAGAGGCACCGCCTGCTCTCTCCAATGCCCAGCTCCCTCCAGAGCCAGACCAGGGAAGTGGACCCAGCCCAGAAGTCCTCCTTTGCCCCCCTCCGAGCCCAGAGCGCTGGCCCTGTGACAAGCCCACTGCGCATCAGGGGGCTTCCCTGGCCCTCAGGGGGATTCGCTCCCTCCCAGCTTCCCCTGGGCCAGGCCTGCCTGCCAGATGCTAGTCCCAGCCAGAGGGGTGCGGCACATCTGGCTCGGGCAGCCTTGGCGGGAGTCCTTGGCCCTGGGACGGGGAAGGTTGTTTGTTGGTCCCTCCCTGCCCCGTGGGGGCACAGCTCGGTGGGGGTGAGGGAGGGGTGGTGATGGAGGGGATGATACCTTAGGGGTCCTTCAGCACATGAGCTCCTGCTTCTTCCCCAAGGAACTTCCCCAGCCCTGCCCTCCCAATACTAGCAGCCCTGGGTGCCGTGGCCAGAGGGCAGGAGTCGGTGAGCTAGCGAGCCTTGGGAAAGAAAGTCACCAGAACACGGGCTGGAGGGTCAGTTCCGCCCGCTCCCTGCCTCCTGGCCCTCCACCCTCCTTGCCTTGGGTTGAGACACCAGGACCTGGTTAACACCAGCCGTCATTTCTATGGGGAAGACTTGGACTCCCATTAGAGCTGCAGGCTGGCGTCTAGGAGTCTCCAGAGCACCTCGAATGCAAGTTTCTCCCAGTCCCACCTCGCCTTCACACACACACCGAAGTCCCTTACCCCCCACGCACAGTGCCCGAGCCAGCCAGTGTCCTGGCCATGTTCTTAGTCATCTCGTGGAAAACTCTGAATCACTCTCAGCTCCTCCCCACCCTCCACCCTCCCATCCAACCAGCTGCCAGGCCGAATTTTGCTTCCCAAACCCTCTCTCAGCCCTCCTGTGCTGCTTTAATTCCACTGCCCTGTTGGAGGCCTGTCACTTGTGCCTGGCTAGGGCTGCTGCTACAGCCTCCAGGGCCCCTAACACTGAGCCCCTCCTCCCCACACAGCCTCTATGCAGCCCCTAAGGAGCATAACTCTATGGGCTCACTGAGACCCCTACTTACCCCCACATGCTCCCTGCTTCCCAATAAAACCTGCACTCCCGGAGCCAGCAGGGGAAGCAGCCTTGGTTCATACGCAGCCCCCCTGCTAGCTGGATCCCCATGCCCTACTCCCCAACTCCCCACCCTGCACCCCACTGAGTCTCTGTTCCGCTGTGCCCTCACCCCAGAATGCCCTTCCTCCCCTCTCAGCGCGTGGAGCTTCCAGGCATCCTTGAAGGCCACATCCAAACTTCATCCCCTCAGAGAAGTCTTTCCAGGTACCCCACACGGCCACGGTCAGAGTCCTCCTCCGCACTCTTCTTGTCGCATATGGAATCGTTACAAGCCTCTGAAAAGAGGACCCTGCAGAGGCCCTTCGCCTCGACTCACCACTTGCTAACATTTTGCCACTTTTGCCCACTTTGTCCCTGTCTAGCTCCCTGCTTACCCCCAACACAGTCATCACACTCGGGAAGGTCAACGTCAATACCACACTACCATCTAACGTTCCCCCCAGATTCTAACTTCCCCTTTTGCCCCAGTAGCATCCATCCTGGCTGGGTCACTGCTGTGGTTTTTGTTTTGGATTCGGGATGCAATTAGGATCCTGCATCGTGTTTCGGTGACGCGTTTCTTCTGCTTCAGTCCCGACGCAGCACCCCACCTCTTGAGTTCTCTTTTACGCCACGGACACTTTTGAGGAGTCCAGGCTGTTCTGCAGAATGGTCCTCATTTTGGAGGGTGCTTTCCTTGTGATTCAGGCCAAGCACCCCCAGGCCTCCCCGCCTTTCCTCAGGTGCACCTTCTTGGGGTCCCATGGCAGCCCTCGGACTCATCCCTGCTCCCCTGCTTAGCTGAGTGGCCCTGGGCCAGGTTCTTAACCCCTGTCTGCCTCACTCTACTGACCTATTAAATGGGCTAATAACAGTAACACTCCGTGGTTGTGACGATCGAAGGAGACGATGCCTGAAGAGCAGTTGAAACAGTGCCCGACACAGAATGCTCCCTGGACGGGGCCTGTGTTTTGTGTTGTCACTCTTTGCCCGGCAGGCGGCACGTGTCTGCACGGACTCCTGCTCCGTGTCCCCCATGGCCCAGGATAGCGTCAGCCCAAAACAAGTCTGAAGGAGAGAACTGAACGGAGTTGTTGCCACGTGTCCCCTGTGTAATCACCCCCCACTCCCAGTGACCTGCCCTCAGCGGGGAGAACACGAGGTCACCCGGCTGGCATCACCGGGCTGAGGAGGGAGCTCTCTGACTCCCAGTAGCCCTGCGTCCCCACATGAGGGCAGAGGGCACAGAGTGGCATTAATTGAGCCCCTCCCCATGTGGCAGAGGAGCACACAGAAGCGTGGGGAGCCCAGGAGCCCTCAGCCCCTGACTCGGGTTCCTGAGCTGGACGATTGCTCCCCGTCAGCCTGCTCTCTCTCCCTCTGCCCTCCTCGGCTCCCTCCTAAGCCACATCCCATTTCTGAGCGTCAAGTCCTGAGTCCCATTTTGTGCCCAAAAGTGAAATCATCTCCTAGGGAGGGAGCGCTGGGAGAGGGGACAGTCTCCGCACCATTCACGGGCGGGCGCCACGGGGAGAGGCCGGCCAGACCCCTCACCGCCCGCCCCCCCACATCAGACCCTGAGACTCCCGGGCGGGCAGGGGGAGTGAGGACTCAGATCCGGGTCTGTCCCAGGCAGGGTCCCACGTCCCTAACCACAGTGCTACCACGGCGCTCGAGGACACTCCGCAGCTACATGGTCAGTGCCCCTCTGCCCAAAGACCACCCTCAGGTATTTTCACTTCCTGCACTTGGACTTCTGAGTTCTCAGCTTCATCTGTGGGTCTAGTTTAACACTTCTCTCCCAACAGATCTTTCCTGATACCTCTCCTCACTCCCAACCCAGGGTAGGCCCTCCCCTAAACGTCCCCACAGGTCCCCTCTTGGTAGCACACCCATCTATCGCTAACCCTTCGCCCGGCACCTGCAAGCTTCCTGAAGGAAGTTGGGGCTCCATACTCGTCTGTGCGGTGCGTGGGCAGGGCCGTGTGGGCGCTTCGATGGCGGAAGGACTGCACCACAGTGCCTTCCCAGCACCATCGCCTATGCTTGGGCCACCCTGCACCAAGCCCCTCAACCCAGAGCTCCCGTGCCCCCAGCCCACACCCTTCCCCTTCTCAGGAACACTAACCCCAATGGCCGTGGGGCCCTGGGCAGGCCACATCCCATCTGTGGGAGCCCTGCCCCAGGGCTGGAGACCGGAACCAGTGGCCCCCGCCCATCCCACCTCATAGAATTAGAGTGAGGTTCCAGTGAAATTGTGCGAGTCAGGGAAATGTATGCAGGTAAGGCACAGAGAGGCTACTCGAATTCCCTGAGCACACAGCGAGTGGGCGGCAGGCAGGATTTGGGCCCTGAGCACGCTGCCTGCAGGACAGGGCCGGCCTGACCTGGACCTTGACATCATTCTGACCTCCCCAGCTGCCTTGGCCCCACGTGCCCTGCTCTGTCGTCTCTCCAGAATGGACAGCCCTGGATGAGGAGGCAAGAGACCAGGGTTCTAGTTCTGACTCCCACTTACTGCATAGCCCTGAAGATGGGCATCAGATCATGAGAGCTATCAATTCTTGAGCTGTTACTGTGTGAGAGACACTATCCTAAATGTATACGTGCATTAGCTCACTTAAAACCTACAACCCTATAGGTAGGTGGGGAAATCGAGGCACAGAGATGTGAAGCTACTTGCCGAAGGTCACACAGCTGCCAAACGTTGTGGCCAGAATGAAACCCAGGCACCGCACACTCGGCCGGCACGCTGCAATCCCTCTGAAAACTACAGAAAAACAGTTTGCTAGTTCTTGCTGACTTTGTGCCTCAAAGGTCGTTTCGAAGAACTTTGCAAAAGGAGGTTTCTAAGTCAGACCCTGGTGAGTGTCATGCCGCCCAGCCTAATCCCCAAACCCACGGTCAGGGGGGCCCCGGTGGGCACGGGCCTTACAGATGAACAAAACTCCAGAGACAGCAAGTTCAGAGCCAAGGGGTCAGAGCGGGGCTGGCATGGTCCCCCAGGAATCTGAGGGCTCACGAGGACCCTTCTGACAAAGATGTGCGCTTCGCCCTGGGAAGGACACCGGCTCCAGGAAAGAGACCATTTCACCGTCTGCAGCTGGCAGTGGTCTCAGACGCTAATATCCAACCTTCCGTGAGGTCCAGGAAAGTGTAGCGCCCGGCCCGAGGCCACGCAGCTCGCTCAGGGTAGGGCCGGGGCGTCCTTAGCCCCAGCCCGGCCTTGTGCCTCATCCAGCCCCACCCTGATAAGACCCTTCACAGTTCTGACAACAGAGCTAGTGCCCCTGGAAGCAAGGGCCTGCCGCGCCGACTCCATCAGCACAACACCAAAAAGCCTTGATTAATAGGCACGTAATTATTTCCTAAATAAACCATACTTGAGTTTGTAATAGCAAATGGGAGCATTTGCTGAGAAAATCAAGTTATGCATAATATATTGCTAGGCTCCTCACTTAATAAAGTGATTTTTATTCTTCAAGCTTGTTAAAACTATGTATTACAGATATACACATATTACTTCTTAGATGAGATGTCCACAGTGTCCCCATCCAGGGACACGCGCATACACTAAGCTGACCAGACGTACCATTTTAAAGGGGACAGAAAATACCAGTACTATCCCGTTTCAAACGGTACGTGTGGTCAGCCTGGCATACACAGACACATGTGCACACACACTAGGGCACAAGCCCTATCTCTTCCAGACCACACCTCAGTTTACCTCCCTGAGGCCACAGACACAGCTGGGCAGAGCCCCAGGGCTGTCGGGAGCTCCAGAGGTGGGACCCTGTCCCACACCCATCCCAGGGAGACCCACCCCCTACATGAGATCTGAGATATGGGTGATCTCATGAGCCACGCGGCAGGTCCCAGAGTGGGGGAGGAACCAGCATTTCCTGAGCACCTACTGTGTGCCTGGGTACCTGGTCCTCTCTGTCCTCACCGCAGCCACACGAAATGCGTACTGTCCTCCCCACTTTGCAGATCAGGGAACTGAGACTCAGAAAGGAACTGTTCTGCCCAAGGCTGCCCATCTGATAAATGATGGAACTAGGGTTTGAGCCCGGCCCTGCCCGGTGTCAGACCCCATGACTTCCTGCCACCAGATGCCTCTCAGGGCAGTAGCAGCCCCCTTGCCAAAGTCTCGGGGCCCCCACGCCCCCTTTTCATGATTGGCGCCCCTCCACACCTTGCTGCAAACGCACACCCCAGCCCCACCAAGGCCCCCCAGAAGGGAGGAGGGCTGCTGGTGCCACTGCCTCGGGCAACTTGAGGGAGACGAGGGGGACCTTGACATGGTCAGGTGTCCAGCCCCCACTGCGCCACCATCCAGTCCACACCTCCCCCAGACTCTGCCCCACCCCGCCCAGCGATGGACATCGAGGTGCAACCCTTCTGCCCAGCCCACTCCCACGGCCTCTACCCTTCCCATGGAAAAGTGCCTGCTAAGCTGTCCCCCAGAGCTGGGGAGGGACGGGCTGGGACAGCACTAGGAGAGAGGGTGGGGAGAGGAACAAGGAGAGGGGCTTAGGAAAGTCCAAGGCGGCAGCACCCACCCCTGCCCTAGGTCCCCACACCCGCTCTCAGCTCTTAGGGGCGGTAACATCCACAGGGCACTCATGCCTACCTCTCGGCAACTCCCCTTCAGTATGCTCATGTCACCCACGGGGAAACTGAGGCTCACCAGGGGGAAGTGCTTCTCCCATGACCCCTCAGCCGAAGGGGCTCTTCCTCCATCCAGCGGCACATCTGCCCCCACCCCGGAGGTCTCGCTGCCATCCTGCCCCCTGCAGGGCTCCCTCACTGCCCGCCTCCATCCTCAGCGCAGCCCACAGGCCTTCCGGAGCTGGAAGGGCCTGGAGAGGTGAACTTGGCCGAGGGCCCTCTCGTATGGATGTGGGCACCAGCCCAGCGAACCACGGACGGTACATCCTCTGTGCAGGACGCTCCAGGCACCTTCGAGCTACTATTCAGATCCATCCCCACACCCGAGCCCCACTCCCCCCAACCCCCCCTTTCCCTCCTCTGCCCTGAGTACACCTGACTGCCCAGGTCTGGTCCCCCACAACTGTCCTCAACCCGGGATTGCCTGGGCCGAAAGAGGTCCCTCCCAAGGCCTGGTGGGAACAGGGAAAGGGGCAGGAAAGGCCACATCTGGATCCTGGGCCTGAAGCCCCTCCCCCAAGCCAGCCATCACTCTCTGAGACCAACATTAACCTCAGCCCTCCTGACCCCTGTGCATGCCTTCGCCCAGCCCCTCCGGCCCCAGCCCCCACCCCTCCTGCAGCAGTGGGCCCTCGCCCAGCCCCTTCCTGCCCCTAACAGGGTCTGACCCTGACATGCGGCCCCCAGACCCTGCCTGCCCAGCCCGCAGGCACCCTCGCCCTCACACATACCTTCCTGAAGCTGAGAAAGAAGAGGCCAGGGGTGTGGGGTTGGAGGGCTAGGGACGAAAGGATGGCAGCGGGTCGAAGCTGAAATTGGGTCGAGAAGGGACAAAAGTGATGGAAGCAGAACAGAACGTCCCCCAGCACGGACTTGGTCATGATCTAGGTCAATCTTCCCCGTCCGCCCGGCCCTACGGCGGCCCTCTCCTCAAAGGCTCAGGCTGAGGGCTGAGGGAGTGAAGAATTCTCAGTCTGGTGAGCGGTCAGGGTGGGAGCAGGCGAGGCTCCAAACGGAAACAAACTTACGGATGGCCCCCTTCTTCCTATAGCTTCTGGACTCAGCTGGGGGCGGCGGGCCGGGGGGTGTACTGACCAGTAGAGCCAGGGCTTGGGCCCCCTTGCTGGGGAAGGACACGGCCTGAGGGTCCTTCCGTCCGTCTCTCACCACCAACACTCCCCCCACCACAGGCTCTCGGCCTCAGGGTAGGGGCGGTGGGGAGTGTGCACCATCACAGCTCAGACCTACCCAGAGCATGCAGGACAGGCAGATCCACGTCATCCTTGGTGGGTCCTGAGCTCAGGCCACGGCTGGGGCCTGCAAACGGCACTCTTGAGCTCAGGCAGAAGAAAGCTCTGAGTCCGGGCTGCTGTTCCTGCGTAGCCAGCATCTGTCGGGCCTCTGGCCCTGCCTGCCTCCAGCTCTCCCTCCCTCCCTCTCCTCCTCCTCCCCCCACTCCCCTCCCTTGTCCCAGCCTCCTGTCTCCTCCCTTCTTCCAGGCTCCACTGGTGACGTTAGGGTGCAGAAGCCCTGCTTTGCAGGGGGTATGAAGGAAACAGGGCAAAGGGACAGCTACTGGAGACAGCCCCCCCACACTAAGCCCCCACCCCTGCACCCCCAACACCAGACACACAACCCCTGTGAACCAGCAAAGCTTCCTCTGCCTTCTGATCCGGTGCTGGCAGGCCTGGAGTTCACTGCAGACCCCCCCCTCCGGCCCCCCACAACCACTGATGAATGGACAAATGCAGGACAGCGCCGCCTGCATACCCTGGGGTTCCTTGGCACTGTCCCATCTGCAAGGACACAGGCAGGCCCTCCAGCCTTGGGAACACACATTCATTTGCACACACTCAGCGACAGGCCTTAAGAGAAACCAGGTCTGAGGCTGCAGGAGAAGGGCCCAGCCCCCAGGCTGTGCATTTCGTTCCAACTTTTTTATACTTCTTCTTTCCTTTCTTTCTTTCTTTTCTCCAAACATCTGTCCCAGCCCTTCCTGCCCTTCCTAAAGGGAGCCCCGCTCCAGGCTCCCGCGAGAGTCTGTTTTTCTTGACTGTACCCTGGGCCAACATTTGGTTTGCATTTCCCCACTTCCTCCTCCGCCTCCCCTCCCCCTCCCTGGGCCCACTTTTCACCTCCCACCATTCTCCCGCACAGTGTCCCCCTGCCCTCCAGCCCTCCCCTCCCCGCACCCCCCGCCTCGGCCCAGGGGGCAATAGCTGGGGTCTGGAGGGTGGGAAGAAGAGGGGTGCGGGATCCAAATGTATTCCCAGGGTGCACTTCATGGAAATCCAGTGAAATCTGCCCAGGCCCTCATTGTCTTGATCCCCCCTCCACATACATTTCTCCAAAAAACGCCCCCCTCTTGGAGCTCTGGCCAGACTGGACCAAGTGAGGGTGGGTGGAGCTGGTGAATCACCAGCTCTGCTTTTTGGAGCCTTCCAGGCGCGGGAAGGAGGGCTCAGCCCCACCCCCTTCGGTAACACACACACACAAGGACACAGTGCAACTCACATGAGCACACACAATGCCCAGGACAGGGCCCCACCCCGAGCAGGCACTCCGAGACCATTTTCTTGGATTGAGTAACTTGGCAAGAAAGTGCTCTTGTTGGAGCTACTATGCACACACACGAGTGTGCTGTACGTGCCCTGGGACGCATGTACAAAGGGCTGCATGTCTCCTGCCTCACCCCCACTCACCCAGGAGCGTGCCCTGTCACTCTTGTCAGCACCACACACCAGGGTTCCGTCTCTACAACCCGCCTCTCCCCTCGGATGGACCTGCCCAGCCAGGTGTGCTGGCTCCTAGCCCACAGTCCAGCCAAGATATCTACCTGGGAAACCCCAGGACGAGAGGAAAACATTCACACTTCATCTGGGAAAAGGCCACAATGCGCTCAGGCAGGTCGTGCACTGAACAAGGGACTGACACTGGGGCTTGGTGATTCTGAGAAGCCAGGAGGACACTGAGCAAGGCGCCTCCTTCTGGACCTTCCTGGAGCAGGTGCCCAGGTAAGAGTTTTTGTTCGGATAAGGAGGAAGGCTGAGGAATCAGGGTCCCTTCTCACATCTCTCCACGTCCTTCTGCAGCATCATGGGACTGCCAAAGGGGCTGCCCTGCACCCCTTGCCAAAATCACCATGTCCCTCGGTACCCACTCCCAAGTTGAGGACAGTTTAGCCAACACTGAAATGGACCAGTGTTCCATTGTGCAGCTGCCCCTGTAGCCGCCACTGAGGACGGCCACAGACAGACACCCCCACTGGCTGGAGCATAGGGCCAGAGGAGCGCCTTCCAGGTGGGCTCTCTAAGATTCCCGGGGCCCACGCCCCCGGCCACCAGCCCTGCTAGCCTCCCAGCCACTGCAAGGGCTCAGCCAGCCAAGGCCGGCCATCCCAGGGTCCGCTCCCGCCGTCTCCCATGGCCTGCCCCCCCAGGCCTTCGCTGCTGGTGTCACTGGAAGACGTGCCTCCGGCAGCTGTCTCCAGAGTTCTCAGAAATCACCTTGTGGCTTCGCAGAAAGTGACGGTAAACAAGACCGGAGACCAGGTCACAGTGACACCAACTTGTCTGGCCTCCCGTGTAGCCCAAGGGGCCACCTTCCGCCCACATCCCCTCACTTGGGACTGAAAATGGGAGTGGAGGACCCTAGTGTTTATCTCTGCCACCTGGGGTGTCTCTAACTCTATGTAATGACCCCGTCTCAGGCTTGTTACCCATTATAAATCCTCCCGCACACACACACACATGGGCAAAGGTCCTTGGGCAAGGACACGTCCCATGTTTTGTGTCCCCAGAGTCTGTCATTCACACGTGCCGGAAGTGCTTGAAGAAGGAATGAATCGATCTCGCAATGGGTCCTAACTTATCTTCGTCCTCTTATGATCTACTAGCCCCTTCCCAAACATTCCCCTCTGGTTAGGATGACCAGAGGTCCCATTTTAAACGGGACAGAGAACACGTACTGTCCCATGTCAAACAGTATGTCTGGTCGGCCTAGGCTCACTGGGTTGAATTCAAGGTGTCAGTAGGCTGACCAGCCGTACCGTTTGACACGGGACAGTACTATTGTTTTCTGTCCCATTTGAAACAGTGCATCTGGTCAGCCTACCTCTGGTCCTCTTGAAAAGGCCTCAGGTATGTACCTGGCCTGCACACCTTGGCACAGGCCTATAATATAAACCCATTTGCACTCCACCTCTTCCTGCCACCCCCTTTCGTCTGAGGCCTCTCGGGCTGCAGACGCCTCGGAGGCCAGACTGATATTGCTCATCGTGGGGTCCCCACCTTCTGCCGGGACCAGGGTCTCACCTGCAGCAGTTTGGATAGAGGCCGGTGGGTCCAGACCCTGCCACCACCCTGAGCCCCGCTATCCCACCATCCTGGCCATTTCTACAGCAGGTTTGTGTTTAATTCCGTTCTCCCCTCTGCGTGAGGAGTCCGTCCTGCTCGCCGCCCAGCGGCCTCCAGCCCCTGGCGCAGCAGCTGAAGAAACAGTCAGGACGGCGGCTCGGAGGCTGGCACGGGGCCTGGAGGCCCGCTGAGCAGAGGCGGCGGGAAAGGCCAGTGAGGATGCAGCTGACAGGCCTGATGAGCCCGAGCGGGGCCCTCCCCCTCTCCCCACCTCAGTCTCCTCACCTGCAAAACGGCCAAGCTGCTGGCTGGTCTCCCTTCCAGAACCACCTACTGGAATGCCACACATTTCCCAGGCCCAGGCCCCAGCGCCCTCCCATCCATCCTTCTCATCCTTTGACACCTGTCCATCAAAAAGTCCTTCCTGTTGTCCAGCCCATTTCCTCCTGTGGCATCGGTCACCACTGAGGTGACAGAACATCGGAGCTGGAAAAACCTTCGGGCTCAGGCAGCAGTCACAGTCAGGGCCTTCAGGGGCCCCACAGAAGTTAAATGAGAGAGGCAAGCACGCGACCTACGGGGATCTGGAGAGGGCCAGCCCCGCTAGCGGGGACGTCGCTCCCCGGGGACAGCCACTACAGGGACGGCCACGCTGTCAGATCTTCTGCTGTGTCCAAAGAAGCCCCAAACCTATATTATCACATAAAAACTCCATACAAAATATTTTTAAAATGCCCATTTTTAAATGCTGGCTTTTTCTTCTCTGAAACCATGCTGCCTGCCAAATTAAACACGTCTGCCAGGAGAACTTGGCCTTTAGGGTTCCGCTCACCTCCTCCAGCCCCTTGTCTCACAGATGGAAACACTGCGGTGGAGGGAGGGGTGTGACTTGCCTGAGGTCACAGAGCTGGTCAGAAGCAGAGTCCCAGGAAGGGGTCAGCTGCCCAGGCCCAGGTCTGCCTTGGGTGGCAGGGACCAGCGTAGGGTAAAGACGCACACAGACACCAAGGACAGCGCTGCTGCATGGGACAGGATGAGACCAAAGGGCTCCCCAGCGACTCCAGATTTTTTTCCCAAGCACCTGCTGTCCAGTCACTGTAAGGCCAGAGCCGTGCCCTCGGCTTGCTCCTGCCAACCCTGCAGCCCCGCCTTCCACTTTGGGGCCACACACACCGAAGCCCTTCTCCTGCCCGGCCCCAGGGGCATCCCATCAAGTCGGGGCATCCAGAGCTGTGCTAGGAATCCTCTCCCAACAGCTGCAAATCCTCTCCTTGCTGCAGATCCCAACAGCAAGGGACACAGGAATCTGGCTCCAAAGCACTCGGCAACTAGATCTCTACCCTTTTGCCCCCTCAGACGCTGCCACCCTGCCCCCTGGCCCAGGATAGGCCGTATGAACTACCAGGCACTTAACTGTGGTATTGCATGTAAGTCTCCTACCAGCTCTCACTTCACAGAGGCAGACCCTGAGGCACAGAGAGGTGCAGCGACTTGCTCAGAGTCACACAGCCAGTATGTGCGAGAACGGAGTCCGGGGCATCTGATTCCACATCTCTCAGGGGTCAAGAATTTTCCTGCTGCTCCTGTCACGGTACGGTCATCCGGGGACTAGGACTTGCGGTCCCGTACTGTGGCGATGTGTTAGCTGTCCTCCCCACTTCTCCAAGGGCTGGTGCTCAGCTCCTGGGCCCGACTCTGGTTTTGGTCCGGGGACGAGGATAGGGGGGAAACACACAGAGGGATACCAGGGACAGTGCTGCCACATGGGTCAGGATGAGAAGGGCTCCCCAGTGACACTAGAAAAGCCAACAAGAGGAGGAAAGCTGCAGTCCTGGCACGTCCTGGGCCGGCGGTCTGAGGAAGGACAGGGTCTGGCCCCTGCTGCCCGCAGGGGCTCCTTTCAGGTAAGCCAGGTTACCTCACTCTGCCCCCCACCCCACACACACTCAGCCTTTGAGTCCTGGGGTGCTCAGAGGCCCAGCAGAGCCCCCATGTACCACTGTGCGGAATGCTCCCTGCACAAGGGTACAGCCGAGAGGTGAGCCCCATGCATGCTCCACTCACCAAGCTCATTGAGGCACCCTATGGGAAGGGGAGGCCCTGCCCGCTGTCCCCATGCCCACGGCCCCTCCAGTGGGAGACTGAGGTTGTCCCTTTGCACTCCAGAAACCTAGATGCTTCCTGGGAGGGACGGTGAGACTCCTTCCTCAGTTTCCCCAGCTGACGCAGGGAGGAGCGTCACTTGCATTCCCTTCTCCTACCTCCCCTCCGCCAGCACCCTGGATGGGGACAGTGTCTGGACCGAGTCCCAACCATTGTTATGAAGTCCTTCCCAGAACCCACCCGCCCACCTTGGTCTCTGCCGCAGCTCTAAGCTCCTGGCTGACTCAGGCCCCCCCGAAGGCAGGAGGGAGGCAGCATGGCGGCTCGCCCAGCTCCCAGCTCAAACCCTGACCCGGGGGCAGGTTGGTCATCCTCGCCTGCCCCTCTGCAAGTGCCAAGGGGGAACCGTCGAGCGGCCTGGGGTCCTGCTGACCTGGTCCTGGCTGCCCATTTCCTACTGCTGGTGCCTTTTCTCCAATCTGGAAGCCCGGGCCCCGCCGCATCTGAACTCGGAGCCCACTGGGATGGGGATGGGGCTCCAGCCCTGCGGTCCACGGCAGCAGCGCCAGCCTCCCAGCCAATCCTGGGGGTGGGGGGTGCACTTTGCTAAAGCACACCTTGGGTGACTGGGGCGGGAGCCTGCTGGCACTTTTCCCCACTGCGGAGTGACAGAGAGGGAAACTGAGGCCCAGGGCAGGAGGAGGGCCTGAACACACAAGCGTTGTGGCGCAGAAGAATCCTCCCTATCCGTATGATGGGAAACGGGTACTGGGTTTACAGGAAGGGGACCCCCACTGGAAGCGCACAAGAGTAATAAAGGGAAAGTCCCTGATTTTTCCCGAACCCCCACTGTGGAGGGGGCACTTTGGCACGCACTTTACATGCATTTAATCCTCACAACAACCCATGTGGGGGGCAGTACTTTAACTCCATTCCACACCAGAGACAACGGAGCTAGTGGCGGGCTGAGTAACTCGCCCAAGGTCCACAGCCAGTAAGCAGGGGGGCGGGGGGGGGGCGCCCCAGTTCAGAGCCAGGCAGACTCACTCTACAGCAGGCACGCTCACCCAGAGGTGTGCTGAGCCCCCCTCCCCTATGTCAAGAGGCCCCTCTGGTTCCCCAAAGGAATGGCGAGTGGATTGGAGTGTCAGGCCCCCATTACAGGAATCCCAGTCCCTCGCAAGAGCCTTCCAGGGGCTTGCGGTCATGCTTTTGGGGTTCTCTCTCTCTGCGAAGGAGAATTTAAGGTTGGGTGCCGTGTTGCCAGTGCCCTACTGTCCTCCCCCCGCCCTCCCCCACATACCCACCCTGAAGGCACTGTCAAGGATCCTCTGGGGAGGACCCCAGGAAGAAAGATGCTCAACCAGGAACCCCACCCCCAGCACTGCGGGCCCACCAGACCCCTCCTCCCGCACTGACGCAGCCCCCATCCTGTCGGGGACCAGTTCCCTGGTGCGTCCAGCCTCCTGAGCAGTAGGGGATCCCTCCTGAGCCGGCCAGCCCTTCCTGCCTCCTTCCCATCTCACTCTGCTAACTGCCCAGCCTTAACTCTGGGTCCTCTGAGCCCAGTGGGGAAAGAGACGTTCCCAGGAACTCACTCCCCTTTCCCACAGAAACTTGGGAGGGATGCTCAAAACCCCCAGAAACGCCCCTCTGTACCCAAATCTCCGGCCGCCCGCAGACTCTGCTGCTGCCCTTACACTTCTAACCCAAACGCCCGGCTGCGCGCTGGGCGAGGGGTCGCCACTCCCCTCCTGTGGATCCGTGCAGTACGGCTCAGGGCTCCCCAGGAGTCCCCAAACTCTGATGAGAACCAGGCTGATAACTGTCAGGATGGTGTGTCCCTGCGGGTAGGAGGGTGATGAGTCGAAAGCGAAGGAGAATGAAGTAGGGGGCTGCCCATCGGGCAGGGGTGGGGCAGGTGCCCGGTGAGGCTGAGGGCGCTTACCTGGCTGCGGAGGCAGAAGCGCAGGGGCAGGAGGCAAGAGAAGAGGTACTTGCCCCATCGGATCACGCAGGAGAAGCACCAGCTCAGCCGAGTCATGCTGACCCCCGGGGTGGGTGCCCGCGGCGCGGGGGTCGGAGGAGGACCAGCTGTTCTGTGCCGTGGAGTGGGGTGGCGGGCGAGGAGGCAGGCAAGAGCCCTGCCCCGGGGTGTCCCGGATCCTCAGCCCCGCAGTAGCAGCCGGAGTGTCCTGCCCCCTCTAGCGGGAGGAGAACTGCAGGGGCCCCGCGGCGCGGCCCCGACGTGCCTCCATCTCCCCGGAAGCCCCTGCAGGAGGCGCGGCCGCACTCCGGGACTTCCTCCGCTGCCCCCACTCTCCTCCCCTCCGCGTGACAGCCTCTGGACTGCCAGCGTTCCGGGTGGGCTGGGGGGCGGGCACAGGCACCCCGGCAACTTCGGAGGTTTGGGGAACCGCACAGGCGAGGCCACGGGGACAAGGCAGAGGCGGTGCCCGGCGCCAGGCGCCCACCTGCTGGGAAGGCGCAGCAGCGCGGCGATCCCGGCGGCGGTGGCCGGCGGCGCATTGTGCTTCCAGCTGCAGTGAGTGCGCGCGCGCGTGTGCGTGTGTGCGTGTGTGTGTGTATGTATGTGCGTGTGCGTGTGTATGTGCGTGTGCGTGTGCGCGCGTGTGTGTGTGTGCGTGTGTATGTATGTGCGTGTGCGTGTGTGTGTGTGCGTGTGCGCGCGCGTGTGTGTGCGTGTGTGCGTGTGGGCGCGCGTGTGTGCGTATGTATGTGCGTGTGCGCGCACGCGTGTGTGTGTGTGCGCGCGCGTGTGTGTGTGTGCGCGCGTGTGTGTATGTACGTGCGTGTGTGCGCGTGCATGTGTGCGCGCGCACATGCGTGTGTGTGCGTGTGTGCATGTGCACGTGCGCGCGCGTGCATGTGTGTGCGCGCGCGCATGCGTGCGTGTGCGTGTGTGCGTGTGCACGTGTGTGCGTGTGTGTGCGCGCGCATGCGTGCATGTGCGTGTGCACGTGTGTGCGTGTGTGCACGCGCGTGTGCGTGTGTGTGTGTGTGTGCGCGTGTGTGTGTGTGCGCGCGCGCGTGTGTGTGTGTGTGGATTCCCCAGACCTCACTTCAATTCCCATATTGCTCCCCAGAGCATAATGTGATCACTTAAATGGAAGCCACCAGCTTCCAGAACTGAAGCAGAAACCTCCACGGACCCGGGCGTGCACATGGGGACACTAAATACAGTCTGGGCCAGCTGTCCGAACTCACCACCAACCTCTGACCCTGGCCACACCTCAACTCTTCTGCCTGGATCTCTCTCCAGCCAGCTCCTGGAGTGAGGAAGGTCTGAGCACCCCAAACACCTCCACAGGTTGGACGGGACCCTGCCTCAGAGGCTGAGCCAGTTCAGATGGCTGAGAGCTGGACGAGTCACCTCCACCAATGGCTAGCCTCCCGCTCAGGTTCAAGGGCTTCCCATGTTTACTTTTTGTCCAGCTCCCTGTCCAATGCTGTGCTCAAATGCTGTGAAGAGAGGACTGGTCCTCTCAGGAATATTGTTTGGGGTCACCATGTTGTAATTCTGGAACTCGGGAGAGGGAAGAAGAGAGAGGAGGCAGAAATAGACACAGAGACACAAAGGAAGGGAGAGACTGGCAGGACACCCACAGACAGACCACGGAGGGGTGGAGAGGCAGCCATGAGCTCTGCCCCTGGATCTGCTGCTGCAGAGAAACTGGGAGGGCAGCCAGCCAGCCAAGCCCAGAGAGAAAAGGGGCGGGGGAGCTAGCTGCCAGGGCCTCTTCCGCAGCAACAGGCCTCCCAGCGCCAGCCAGGCCCCTCCCCCACGCCCCCACTGCCTGCACTCCTGGGCCTGGGCTTCCCTGGGCACCATATCAGGGACATTTTTCCTGGCCCCTTCCTCAGGAGAGGGACACAGAGACAGCGTGGCAGGGGGTCCAACCAGGGGCTCCTTCCCAACATGTAGCCTGAGGACCTGGGAGTTTCTCAGCCAGCTGACCACCGCCCCAAGCCCCCACTTTGGCTCCCCACCAGGAGACAAGGCAGTGAGATACAGCACTTTAGGGGAGATGGGGCAAGAATACCATGAGGGAGAAGGAAGAGGTCCCTGCTAGTGTGCAGCTAGAGAGAAGGGGAAAGACGGATGTGAGAGCCCTCACTCAAACCCTAACAATCCCTAAAGGGGACCACCATCTCTCTGTTTCTTTGTCTCTCTGTCTCTCTGTCTCTGTCTGTCTGTCTGTCTCTCCTCTCTCTCTCTCTCTCTCTCTCTCTCACACACACACACACACACACACACACACACACGGCTCTGGATGAAGCTGGCCTTGAGTAGGCACCCAATAAGTAAATGGAGTACAGTATAGAGTCCAGACCCTCGCTATTTGAGTTGCAGGTTGTGGACCACTGCGGGGGTGAAGGGAGCCTGTCCCCAGCAGGCCCTGCCTTTGTTCGTGCCCATGACCTCCATCCAGCACAAAGCCTGGCACTGCTGAAGTCTGCTCCAGGCCCACAGAGGGGGCTTCCCCCTCTTTGAGGGGTCCTGCCACCCCCCAGCCTCCCCACCCTGGCACCAGAGGAAATGGGATTTAATCCGTAGCAAGGAACCAAGTTTAGTGGAAAGGAATCACTTGCTGAAGTTTTTTAAGTAGGAGGAACATCCTTCAGATGGGCTTGGTCAAGTGTGTCCCCTGCCCAGACTGAGAGAACAGGACAAGATGACTTTCTTAAGAGGATTCTGAGGGCAGGAGAGTCACCCCTCAATCACAGAAGGAAGGGAGGGAGGGAGGGTGGGGAGATAGAGAAGGAAGGGATGCCCTTCCCAACAAGCAGATCCCGGTGAAAAGGGCTCAGAAGGGAGGTGTCCTCAAATCCTCCAGAGAGGAAGGCAGTCAGCCCCTGACAGGGCCAGGCAGTCAGGCCTGTCCCTGCCTGGAACTTCTCCCCAGCTCTCCCCTCCCAGCCTCTGGCCCCACCATGCCCCACGTAGATTCATGCCAGGTGTCTCAACCTCTGAAGGTCAATGGAATCCTGCCCCCAGGTGCACGGCCCTGACCGCGACACAGCTGTGTGTCCTTGGGAGTTGGGTGCCCCGTGGGAAATCACAAGTCCTCTGTGCTGTCTTCATCACTAGAGGTCAGCATCCTGGGGATCCCCAGAACCTGCTGGAAGGTTTTAGCAAGAACCCCTTTGCTTCCTCATTCACCCAAACTCCTACGTTTTGTGGGGGGTGGGGATCTCACCCCAAAAGGTCGCCTCTCAGTCTCACTCCCTTTCTCCCTCAGAGCATTCAAAGTGCCAGAAACTGCATCTGGCACCTGACAGATACTCTGGAGCTCTCCCCTCCCTCCTGTCTCCTTCCAGGCCCCCAAGCACCAGGGACAGAGATGCAAGCCTCCATGGAATGGACCAGACTTAAATGCTCAGACACAGGGGACCAGGTATTAGAGGCCAAAGCATGGAGTGAGTGAGAGATCAGGCTGAGCCCGGGCAGGGTCCGGTCCATCCAATGGGCCTCTCTCAGACCCTGACCCCTCTCCAGGCCCCACCTCCTCACCTCTCCCTCCGCAGTGGGGCTTTGGACAAGCTGGACACCATCCATGCCCCCCTGCCCTGTCCAGCCTCCCTCGGAGCCCAGGACTGCCTCCCAGCTCTGCCACCCCCAGGAAGAGCCCTTTCTCCCTGTGCCTCGTCTCCTCAGCTGGAGTCCAGACCGGAAGTGGCTGTGCTGTGGGTCTGACCAGGGCTTGAAGGAGGAAGGATTTCTCCTCCACACCCCACTCTTGGTCACGAAGCCCAGAGACAGATTTGAGTGCAGGCCAGGAGGAGGTTCCAGAGACTAGAGTCTGGTGGGGTAGAGGCCACCTTTGCAGACAGGGGGCTGCCCTGGGCCTTTCTCCCCAACTTTTCCCTGGGTCAGGGTCCCGGAGGGCCTTCTTTTCCCCGGAGAAACAGGAGAAGAGCAGGAAACTTCCCAGAGGCGGCCAGTGAAGGTGTCAGGGAAATAAGAGAGTAGGTCACAGCCACTAGCCCCCTGGGGACAGGCCATGGGAGGACGGCCCACCGGCTCAGGGTAGGCACAGAACCTCCTCTGTCCCAGGCCCCCAGGGCCACCATGCCCCGGCTGGCTTTGTCTGCATGGGGACAAAGGCGGCTCCTGTTAGGGGAGAATGGCTTGGGCATCTGATCGGAGGCCCCGGGTCTCGCTTTCACACCTAGAGAGCGGTGCACAGAGGCCGCTCCCCGGGGACCCCCCAGCCTTTCTCCCCCATCAGATGGAGCCTGGTCCAGTAGGCCAGCTGTCCGGGAGCTTTCTCACAACCAGAATCAGCTTCCCTACCTCCCAGCCACAGCGAGTTGAACCGGGCCCCCAAGGGGGGGTCTCACTTGGGTCTCACCTCCGAGGCTGGGTTCCCCAGGGAGCACCTCCATCAGGGACGAAATTCACCAGCACTCTTAGAGTTAAACTGCCCAACCATATACAAAGTCCAGAACACACACACAGCCCCTGAGTTCTCTCTCCATGCAACAGAACAGAGGTCCCTGCAGGCAGAAGCCCCATCTCATAGGGGCCCCAATGTCACCTCCGACCACCCCATTAAAGCCCTTCCATCCGCTCCAGCCCCCAGACTCTGCGTGACACCAACATGTGCATGTCTTCCTAGCACATGGCACTATGTCTTGTTGACTGATAGACCTTCTCGCCTTCTCACTGTCCCGGCCCCTTCCCGGTGGGAAGGCCAGCTGTCAGGGGGCTTGGTCTGTCCTTCAGGGTTTCAGCCCCTCCCCCGGCACCTGGCACAGGGCACTTGGCACACTGACTGAAAGATTGCCTGAATAAAAGGAAGAACGGAGGAAGGGAGGCCACTGGGGCTTCCGAGTCCCCCGGGTCCCTCCCCCCAGGCCTGGATTAGGGGCCAGTGGGGAAGGCCATTTTCAGGGTTTTTGGTGAGGTCTTCATGCATCTCTACTCCACCCGCCCCTGACGAGGAGCCCCAGCTCCCTATTCTGAAATAGCCCACAGCTATCCAGTCCTGGTCTCAGTTAAACTTGAAGGAGACGCAGCACCTTCCCTCTGCCACCTGCCCCAACACACACGAGATTTGCACATAAGGACACTGAGGCCAAGGGAGGTAAAGTGACTGGCCAGGGGTCACAGCGCTCGACAGTGGCAGTGCTGGAACTGGACCAAGGCCCCCCTAGCACATAATATTGCAGAGGGAGGAGGGGGCAAGACGAAGGGCAGGAAGGTCCCCCTCATACCTAGCCTCCACCCCGGCTTTCAGCTTCCCCATTTCCTCTTAGCCTGCCTTGCCTAGGAAGGAGACGTAGGTCACTCTCTTCTGCACAGTAAATGCCTTCAGACACTGTCAGCTCGCTATTCAAGCCCCCGCCCCATTCCCACCCCTCCCCTCCCTATCCTGCAGGCTGAAACTCCTGGGTCCTCTGGGCCCCTTTCCAAATGACTTCCATCACCACCCAGCGGCTGACATGATAAACAGGGGGTGGGGGAGGGGTGGGGACAGACCTGCAAGGGTGGTGGGTATTGATCCACTGGGGAGCCCGAGGCCTGGGCTGCCTCCCAGGGCAGGCAGAGCATCTGGGGGTGGGGAAGCAGGTACGGGGGCGCTGAGGTCATCCTGGGGTGTTCGAGGCAGGTCTCCGTATGGAGACTGCAGACGTAGGAGCTGGGCCGCTGGGTCTGAGCCCAGGCTCCTGCAATGAGATTAAAGCAGGGACTGTCTAATTGATTCTGATGGGACTGGGAGAGGGAGTGAGATGAATGGAGAGTGGAGGAGGAGAGGGAGGAAGGGGGGGACAGGGAAGGGCCCCATCTGGGAAGCCCAATTGCATCAGAACTAATACAATTACAATCCTCCCGCCCCCCCACTCCCACACAGCCCCCTCCCCTTCCTGGGAAACCAGCCCCTGAACTGGACAGAGAGGGCAGCTGGGTGTGGGAGGCACAGAAAGAGAGGAGCTGGGTTAAAGCCCCCAGTCCTAGGAACCAAGATGACCCAGGAAGGCAAAGATAGTGACAGGGACTGGCCAACAGCACTGGATTAGCAGATCCCCACCCACCCCCCTACCTGACAACCTCCCTCTACCACTCACGGCCCCGCCTCCCCTTCCACCAGGTCATCGCATGGGACTCCCTTCCAGGTCCCTGCAGAGTGAGGAGATGGGAGAGTCCCGGAAATGGGACCTCAGGACTCCAGCTCCCCACTCAGCCCAGGACCCACCGAAGACTGGGGAAGTGAGAGAGAGCCCACGTGAGTCTGAGGAGGGAGCCATACCAAAGGGCAAGAGGGGAGGGGACGATGAAGCGGGGAGGATGAAGAGGCGGAGACAGTGGAAGGCTCAGGCCTTCACAGAGAGCAGCGGAAGGGCCAACATGAGTGGGGGTTGGGGGAGGAATAAAGGAGAGAGGAGAGAAAGCAGAGGAACCTGCCAGCCAGCTGGGGAAACTGAGGCATGAGACGAGGTGACATGGCCACACGTGCAGGCTCCGGGGCCCAGTGGCAGCCCCCTGGGCACTTGATTCCTGGTCCAGGGGCCAGGCCCAGACGAGCTCCTGGGGCCACCTCAAGTTCCTCCCAGGCATGAGCCCCTCACTACATCCCAGGAGCCAGGAGAGCGGGCACCTCAGTGCGCCTTGGTCACACCCTGTGTCAGACATGGATAGAAATTCCCGTACCCCCTTGCATTCAGGCTAGAGGCTCCCTGGGGCCTGCACACCTCCATTCTCACCCCTCACCTGAATGGTGCGGTGTGGCTTCTTGCTCCCCCTCCCCAAAGGGTTCCAGGCCCCCTCTGTGATCCACCTGAGCCTGGCTTCTGGCACTGTGTATCCTCACTCTGTCTAGTAGCTCCAGTGAAGCCAGGCAGGCCCAGTCCCAGGCAGACCAGAGAGAAGGGGGCTCGGATGCAGCCTCCCTTGGGTAGCCCAGTCCCACCCAACCCCAGCCCAGTGGATGGATGAGCAGAGTCACGAAGCCATGAGGGGTGAGGAGTTGGACCCCAGACCAAGTCTGGGGCATCGCCCTCTGGGAGCCTCAGTGCCATGTGGAGAATGGATGACACATTTGCCTTTCTTCCCTCCCCGTGCAGTTGAGAGCACACCAGGAGAGAACATGTGGGAAATGTCACCTCCGTTGTCCCAACTCTGACTTCCCAAAGAGAAGGAGCCAGGTACAAAGCCAGTAGAGACCAGGGTCCAAATCCTGGTCCTGACACTTGTGGGCTGTGTGACCTTGAAGTGATTGCTGCACGCTTCTGAGCCTGTTTCCTCTTCTGTAAAGTGGATCCTGACCTCACGGGGTGGTGGCGAGGATGAAATTAAATGTGAAAGTGCCTGGCACCGGTCCGCACCCCTTCTTGGGGCCGTTGGCTGCACACCGCCCACCCCACCCCCACCAGACAGAGGCTGCCCGCCAGAACGCTAGGCAAGAGCACCCTGTCTGGAACACACAGTTCACACCGCCATCCGGGGAATGAAGGAGCCCGAGGAGGAGGAGCCAGGAGGATGAAGCCAAAACGGCATTGTTAGGAGGTGCTAGAAGCAGGCCAGAGGAGAGGTAGAATCGGGGCACAAGAGCCCGGAAGAGGCTGGAATGCAAGGAGAGAGAGGGATGGAGGGAGGCCTGTCAGGCACAGAAGACAGAAGAGGAAGCATCGCAGTGAGGTCCTGAGCTCCCATCCCGCTCTGACGACAAATACGAGGAGATGAGTCAGGACTGAAGCAGGAAATACCCAAGTCCGACAAAGGCTGCACTTGCAGGGTGGCACCACACTGCCAAGGAGGACCTGGCTTGTGCCCTGCCATTCCCTCACTCTCCTTCAAATCCCTGATGAGACTCGAGGGTTCAAATTTGCACGACTCGACATAAAGCCTCAGGATTAGAAGTCCCTCCTCACCCTAGCAGGAAAAGAGGCCAGCCCCGCTCCCCCCACCCGGCCCACTCGGCCTAGCACCCACTGTACAGATGCTCTTGCAGAAACCAAAACAAACCCACCCCTGCCGTCCGCGGCCATCTTTGGTCCTGGGGTAGGAAACCACTTCCCATCCAGACATCCCTTCCGCTTCCTCAACCGGATCTGGTTCTGTCAGTCCCAGATTGTCCCCTTCCTTAAGTTGTCTGTCGCTGGGGTGGGGTTGGCAGGGAGCAGAGTGAAGGGTACACAGGCAGAGGATGGCGGTCAGGGGCATTACTATTCCTGAGTTTGTCAGAAAGGGCTGGGACTTGGTTAGAAAAAATGGCACATTTTGTTTAAAGGGCCAAAGGAAGCAAGCAGAAGTAAGTGGGCCTGGAAATAGAGGAATTGTATACAACGTACACGTACATAGACCACATGCACTCATAGGACAAGGTGACTGGCTGCCAGGGAGGATATGGTCCAAGGCTGAGATCCTGTAAATGAGGAGTGGGGGACCAAGACAAGAAGCAATGGAAGGGGGTGGAGCTGAGTAGCCCCCAGAAAGAGAAAAGTAAGTGCTAAAGGAACTTTCTGGCCATTTTGAACCCCAAATGACATGCAAACCTGATGCAAAAGAATATGCAAATAAGGGTCTACAGGGCATTCTTGGTCTGCATCATGATTGACCATCAGGACAGGTCAGTGTGGGAGCTGCCCTGGAGGTCAGAGTCATGCCAGTCTTCCTCCTCAAGTTCTACTTTTCCTGGAGGAGACCACTCTCTGCCTCCAGCCTTGGGCCCCAGGGAAGGGGGTGCCTTATGGAGCCTCTCCCCACCCTTGGTCTCTTTCTACACCCCCAGATCATCTCATCTCTCTGACCCTTGCCCTCCAAACTTCCTCTTTTGCAAGGGGGTTGTCCCTTAGCCCCCAGAAAGGGAACTCTGCCTCCCATGGGGAGAAGCTTTCTGTTGCTGAAAAGAGGAAGGGAGGCAGCAAAAGGGAAGTCAATCAACAATCATGGGGGCAGGTCAGGCGCCCGCTGCCCAGGTCAAGTAGGGTCCCTTCTGGCCTTGAAGTTCTTCCAGAACTTCCTCAGATCATCCAGTTCTTGGGCTTCACAGACCTGGCTGGCTGCTAAGTGCTTCCTAATGTCTGACCTGCTGCCATTTTCCAGCTGACTTCACACCTCACCAACCCATCAGTGGCCCAAGGCCATGCCTAAGACAGTTGATCTAGGACAGCAGTTCTCAGCCTGTGGGTTGTGACCCCTTGGAACTGTGTTAAAGGGTTGCAGCATTAGGAAGGTTGAGAACCATTGATCTAGGAGGAAGGGAGGGGAGGAGCCTCTGCATCTGGGCCCCAGGAAGGCTGTATGTTCCAGCCCTCCTCACCAGTCATAGCCTTCCAGCCTGCCTACCTTGCTGTCCTTCAGGTGAGGGAGGCCTGAGCCCAGAGACGTGAAGTGGACACTTCCAGTGACACTGGGTAATTGAACACACACATTTACTTTTGCTCCTTCTTGAAACCCCCTCTAAAACAAGAGTAAAGATATAGATAGATAGATAGATAGAAATTTTTTTTTAATTAGGAGTGATGTTCATAGCCCAACCACTGCAATTGTAGAGCATGAAAATCCTTCTGGTCCAGTGGGTAAATTGCTACTACACACCCACCCTCCCACAGCTGTAGCCCCTCCCCTGGACCTGAGAGAGCTAATTCCTGGCCCAGAAGGGGCCTCAGGACCCACTCCAGCCTCCCAGCGCAATCCCTCGGATCTCTTTTTAAATATTTTGATTATCACCCCTGACAACAGTATCAAAATTCTAGGAGCTGGAGAGCAGATTGCTGAGTGGGAACCAAGAGCCCAAGGAAGCTGAACCCTGAGCTGGCTGCAAGAGAAGCCAAGAAGTCGCCAGGTTCTTCAGCATAGAACCCCCTAAGGCTCTGGACTGGTGAATGTGAACATAAACCAGTAAGATTGATAAAGTGATAAAGAAGTGGTTAGATTTCCCTCTTGCACTGTGGGTGGGATTGCAAATTGGTGCAGCTACTGTGGAAAACAGTATGGAAAACCTTATGATCCAGCAATTCGACTCTTGGGTATTTATCCAAAGAAATCCAAAACAGTAGTTTGAAAAAATTTATGCACCCCTATGTTTACTGAAGCATTATTTATATTACCTGAGATATGGAAACAATCTAAATGCCCATCAACACACGATTGGATAAAGAAATTGTGATACATTTACACAGTGGAGTATTACTTGGCCATAAAAAAGAATGAAATCTTACCATTTGCAACAATGTAAATGGAACTAGAAGGTATCATGCTAAGCAAAATAAGTTAGATTGAGGAAGACAAATATCACATGATCTCACTTATATGTAGAATCTGAAGAACAGAATAAATGAACAATCAAAACAGAAATAAACTGAAACGGATGGTGTCAGATGGCGGGGAAGGGTGAAGGGGCTGGGACATCTGAACTGGTAGACACCTAGTGCTTATGGGGTTGTGAGGCACAGTATGGGGAGGACAGGTGATAATGGCGAAGAAACTATGGTGTCAGGTGGACACTGGGCCCACGTGGGGAGCACTTCATCAATTATATAGAGGCCTACCCACCTGTACACATGAAAATAATATAAAATAATGTTGAATGTAAAAAAACAAAAAGAGAAGTGGTTAGAGTTCTAGATCACCTCCCTGACCCCCTGCAGAAGACAGGAGGTTTATTCCAGGCAGAGGATAAAACAGCAGACCCTGGCCGGGTCACTGAGCACAGTTGAGGGCATGAGTATCGGTAGAAAAGAGGAAATTAACTGAGTGTTTTCTGGGTATGAGGCATCCAAGCCAGCACCTGACCCCAGGCAGAAGAGTAGAAATTTCTCAGGGATCTGACAAGCCCAAGAGGAGAGACGTGAAGATACTGATAGTAGTTTCCCCAGTGCAGCAGCCCGCCCAGAGACTACCTAGAGCCAGGCCCTCCATGGGTCCACTCCCACCCTCATAGCAAACAAAGCTCCCTTCTGTGTCCACCTGAAATACAAGCTACAAATCAGGGCCCCCAGGCATCTGAGGAAAGCCTAGCAGAGAAGCAACAGAGACGGAAAGCAACTTGGAGAAAGCAGGTAGAATGCAGAGAGAAGGAAACGTCAAGATAAACAGGTATTCATGTCTTCGGGAAGATCAGAGAAGCAAGTGCACTCATGAAACAAGAACATGAGGCAATTAAAAAAGAGAAAGTTCAGAGAACACACACACACACACACACACACACAAAGCTCTTGGGAATTTTAAAGCACAGAGTCCAGCCTGAGGCCCAAGCTAAGCACCCAGACCCGACCCGGCCCTTCACCCACTCTGGGCACACTGGCAGACGGTCAAGTTCTCCTGTCCTCACCTTAGGTCCCCAGAGTCCCTGATGGGAGCAATATGGAGACCAAAGAGGAAATGGAGACCCAGATACTGGGATGAATCTAAGTGGCCAGGAAGAGGCAGAGGATCCAGGGGTTGGGGTTGAAAAGGGACGAAGTCTGTCAGCTTGGTGAGCTTAGGGATGGTCTTCCTGGAGCTCCTGACCCAGCCAAGATATTCCCAGCAGTAGCCCCCCAAGTTCAAAATCCCCACCTTACAGGTAGAAAAGCTGATGGTCAAAGAGATTGAGTCAGTGCTCGGAGTCTAAAGCAAGAGAAACACAGAGCTGGCAAAGAGCACTCCTGCCTTCACCTGTGTGCAGCAAAACCACCTCAGGCCGGAGGGTCCGTGCCTCCAGTCTGAGAGTCTGGACCTGGGTTCAGTTTGAGACCATTGCCACTGACCAGCTAGGAATCCTGGGTTGATCCTAGCTGGACCCTCGGCTCACCTCTCTCTGCCCACGCATCAGCCACCAGCACCAGAAAGCCCCTCCCGGGTGTCCGTGGGGCCCATGGCCTTCCAACCAGACTTTGGGCTACAGCTGGGTGGTAGCGACACCCCCGGGTCCCAGCAGAATCTGTCCCTCAAGCAGACCATGAAGGACGTCTGAGTTGGACCCTGCCTCTGCCCCGACTGCCCTGCAAGCACACCCAGCATGGGTCTATTTTTAGCCAGGCCCCAGCAGGCAGCCAGCCACCCAGTGTTATTTTAGACTGTGGGGTCATCAGGCTGGCAAGGGTAAAGGGGAGCCATGGCTGAGGCTTAGGAAAGAGCACCCCCGGGAGGAGGTGCCCCCAATGAGGGAGGGGCAGGAAAAGCAGGACGCAGGGCAGGCAGGCAGGGCCCGGGAGGGCTGAGTTAGAAGCAGAAGTCAAGAAAAAGCTAGAATATGGTGATGGCAGTAGGTGGTGGGGACCTCCCTGGAACTGGCACTGAGGGGCAGGGAGGGGGACCTCCCTGGTCTCCCCTCAGCGAAAGGGGCAGTGCCAAGGAAGGCCAGTGCCAGGGTGAAGATGAGGAACAGACACGGACAGAGTGAGCTAGGCAAAGGACGGAGAGGAGAGAGAGAAACAGAGAGTGATGTAGAGAGTCAGAGGAAGGGAGAGGATGAGGGGTGACAGCACCCTTTGGCCCCCTCCTCCAAGGCACCCAGTCTCCTTTTTCCCACCAGGGCCTCACAGCCTTGGTGCACGGGCCCCAAGAATGCTCTGCGTCCCTGAATCCCTTCAAGATTCCTCCCTGCCCCCCAAGTCACATAGAAAAGATAGTGAGCTGGGACATGGACGCATACAAGCACGCAGACACACGCGGCCTCCTGGGAAGAGATGTGACAATGGGAGGGGCGAGGGGTGTCCCTTTGTCCTCTGCCCAGCCTTGGGAGCTCAGATCCACACAAAGAGGTTCACAAAGGGCCTCTGGCTCCCAGAGGGGGAGATAAATGGGGGAGGAGGGAAAGGGGAGTGGGGAGACCCCAGAGCCAGAACACCCAGTCAGTGGTCTGGGAAGCAAAATGGGGACTGTTCTCACAGCCACAGAGGCTGCTGAAGAGCTTAGGGGGAAGGGGAAACGGGGGTGGGGGATGGGACTCATGTACTCAGGGTGGAGGGAGAAAGGCAAGGCCCGAAGTGACTTCCTGGAGGAGGCAGTCGCAAGTGCCAATTTGCAGGAAGCAATTGAGAGAGAAGTAGTTGGGTTTCCATGCCTGGCCTGAGCAAGGGGGCGACAGGCCTAACCCCACCCCATTCCTGAAGAGGGTGAGTGACTGCCACAGACCCCCGCACCCATACCCTGCACTGCCTCAGGTCTGACTTGGAGAAGGGTGGGTACCATCAGGGCTAAAGGCCAGGCCAGGGTTGGGGAGGAGGCTGTCCCGGGAGAAGCACTGACTAGTCAAGCAAGGCAATGACTTCTAGTTCTCAAGGGACCACTGAGAAATGGAGGAGCCCCCCGCCCTGCGGTACTGCTGCGAGGGGGGCACTGTCCTGCTCAGTGGCAGGAGAACAGCTAGGAGGCCAAGTGCAGTGAGCCAGGAATCCTAAGCCTGGCTCATGTCCCACTCTGCACTGACGTGGTGAGGCTAGACAAGTCACCTCCCTGGGCCTCAGCTTCTCCATTTGCAAAATAGAGTGATAATGGATGTCCCCATCACCTCACATCAGGGTTGTCTTGAGCATGGTGTGAGGCTCTTTTTAAGGGAATTTATTGTCATTACTGCTAAGTGACCTCTGACCTGCCTGCCAAGTCGAACCCCCAAGCCCAGGGCTCTCCCATATTCCTACCCTTGCTTTCTGAGAGGGGCTCAGAGGTGAAGCCAAATCAGCAAGTGAAGGGATCAAGCAGATGACGCTTCCAAGACAGAAGGACACTGATGCTGACTATGTTCTGGGGCTTCTCGTCCATTAGCCAACTTAATCCCCTCGCTAACCCTGCAGGATAGGTCCTCTCATTCCCATTTCACAGATGGGGAAACTGAGGCTGGCAAAATGAGCCAGCGCCAGAGCCCCGATTTGCGGTCAGATCAGCCCAACCACTGCATCCACCCTTTCCCCCCACTAATCCTCCCTCATTTTGTTGCCATGGTGCTCACCCCTCACCCCAGTCCCTGAACCCCAGAGCAGAGCTCTCAGAGCAGCCTCCTCCCCCACACCCATCTCCAGATGACCTCGGGATTCAGAACTGCAAAGACTGACCCAAGAGGGAAAGGAGATGCCAACAAGAGTATGGACAGCTCCGCCCGCCCGCGGAGTCCCCGCAGCCTGGGAGGGTGGGCTCATGGCTCCCCTTTTACAGGAGAGGAAGCTGAGGCTCTGAGGCTGGTTGTTTGTCCAGGGCACCCAGCTAGGGAGCAGGGACTCAAACAGTTGCCTGTCGCCAAGTCGCTGCTCCTTCCCTGCTTGGTTTCCTCGCTGCGCTGAAGTGGGCAGTGCTGCGTCACCAGGGAGCCCAGGGGTCTTGCAGGAGAAAGTGGGAGACCCACAGAACCCGCCCCCTCCAACAAAACCCCACATGACCTCCAACACACTGGCCGCCTGCGGCTTTGCTGCAATTCCATCAGAAATAAGGGAATACATTAGCCCTGCTTAGCATATTGAGTGGCTGGAGTTCAAGAGGCCGTCTGGGGTGGCTCGGAGATCTCAGGGAGTCTGCCTGCCCCGCAGCGGGGGGGGGGGGGGGGGGGGGGGGGGGGGGGGGGGGGGGGGGGGGGGGGGGGGGGGGGGGGGGGGGGGGAGCTGAGGGGTCAGTGGAGCGGGGACAGTCTGGCCCGGCCGGGCCAGGTCGCACCTCGCGCAGATCGCCTCGGCTTGGTGGCCAGGCGCACTCCCTCCTGCTCCAGCTTCATTTCCCTAATGGTGCCGCAGCTTGGCATCTGCTCTCCACACCCCTGCCCACACTCCAGCCAGCCCCGGAGAACACCCAAGGTTAGTGTCAGGGCTGGCGTCAGGCTGCCCCGGCTCCCCCAGGGTGAACTCTGAGGTGGCTGGCTGGCTGGTTGTGGGGGAGACCAGCTCAATGCAGTTTCCCGAATGTCTCTTCCCCGGACCCTCACTGGCCCACTGCACCTGGGCCTCAGTTTGCCTCCGAGCAGGAAGGAAAGGTGGGGAGGGGGACAGAGAGCAGTGTCAGAAGCCCGGTGCAGCCAGCCCTCTGCCCCACACAGGACTGTACCACGTGTCACCACTGGGGCAGAGGGTGTGAATACACAGCCAGGACCCAGCCGAGAGCGGGGCCTGAGGGAGGAGGCCTGGCAGCAGGCCCAGGCCTGGAAGGGAGCATGACAGCCTGGGGCCCCGGCTGCTGCCTCCTTCCAGATTCTCAGGTCACACCCCTCTACCCTTCGACCCACCTCAGATCCCCAGGACGGAAAGCCCTGTCCTCTGTGTCCCAAGGCCCTGTGGCAGCCACTAGAATGTACCTCGAACACCTCCAGCTGCAGGGAGCAGGACTGACCAAGGCCACAGCTGTGTGCTTTCAAGTTCATTCCTATGCTTGCGGGGGCCATGCCTCCCAGGGCTGCTCCCCACCATTGGCAAAGGGCAGCGGGGACCCTAAGGTAGACGCCCGGTCCCGGGAGACAGGAGGCTTGCCGGCCACCTGTGGTTGGTGGACTCCCTTTGCCAGACTCCCCTCAGCGTGCCTGGGGCTCTAGAACACTCTGCGCACCCCTCACTCGCTCTTCCTCCTTCGGTCAGCGGCAGGTCCCCTACCTCGCAGTCCGAAGGCTCCCCGACTTCCCTGGCTCCTTCCTTCCAGGCATTTCCCCAGGAGAATCTTGGCGCATAAATCCCACCTGCTTTCGCAGAGGACTCGGACCAATGCCGGGTGCCAAAAGCAGGTAGCACATGGTCAGCGATGTCATCTGTGTATGACTCTACGAAGTTGAATGGAATGATGGCAGCAATGTGTAGTATGATGTGTGCTCAAAAGATGGCATTGATCAAATGAATGCTAGTGTCACCCTGTGACAGGCAGGACAGTCAAAGAAAATGCAGAAGCACGGCTGTCGTTTGAGGAGCACAAGACCATTTTGAAGTGGTGTCTGAAATTCGAGAACATTGTTTGAGTTCCCCCCACGTTCTCCTGACTTAACACCCCTTGACTTCTACCTATGGGGACCTTAAAGGGTGTGGCGTGCTGCAGAACACCGGCTACACCGGCGGTACTTCGGGGAGACACTGAAACGGCGGGCGCAGTGATACGAGTGGGCACTGGTCAGCGTTGTGCAAGGACTAGATCGCCGTCATCAGAAGCGTCTGGGCACTAATGGTCACCACTTTGAGCACCTCTTGTAATTGCAGAACTGAGACGTGCCTTGTACTCATGTTTTGTTATAGGTATATATTGAATATTACGATTTTAATAGTTTTTTCCTTTCTTAAAATGTGTTGACATATTTCTGGCACCCACCGTGCCATCACTCCATAACCATGACAACGGCTACCCTTTAGGAAATGCTATCCAGATTCCCCACCCTGTTCTAAGTACTTTAAGGGCAGCAGAGGATACCAAGGCACAGAGAGGTTATGAAATACATTCAGCAATGCACAGCCCTGAAGTGGCAAAGCCTGAATTGAACTTAGTTTACCGCCGAAGGCCACTGGTGCAACCGCCACTGCACACTGCCTTCCCCATAAGAGCGATGCCACCAACCCTGCCTCCTGCCCTTAGTGGGAGGATGGTGGAGGGACTTGAAACTCCTGAGGAGTGGGTAAGACAGACTCATGAAAGAGACAGAGCATGAGAGACATTTAAAGAGAGAAAGAAGGCGGAAACGAGACACACAGGAAGCCAGGAGAGGCCCGAAGAATCCTGATCCTACAAGCAGGAGCACCTCTGCTCCCCAGGGCAGGGCAGGGCTGAGCTCTTGGGCCCAAGGAGGCAGAGGGAGAATGTAGCCCTAGAGCATTTTCCAACCCCACCCACTTCTTGCTGTCCTGGGACAACCACCCTCAATTCGCCCCCCTCAGGCATGTGACTAAGCTGTGCCTGAGGTGACAGCCAAGGAACTCCGCAACCAGGCTCCTCGCAGCACCAGCTCCCCAGAACCTGGATCCCTACCCACCCCCTCCATTCCCCAACCTCCAACCCTTTCAGGGGAAGGCCAACAGACCTTGCCCAGGTCTCAGGGTCCCAACAAAGCCAGGCCTGTCCCCTGCCCACCCTCCGTGGGAGTGACGTCTGGGCTGGGCAGCAGGTGAGACCGAGCCAAAGGGCCGTGGCAGAGAGCCAGCGCACCTCCTTCAGGGGAGCTCTTGGCTTAACCCTTGGCCTGCCAGTCCCGAGTTCTTGGGGCTGCTGTTTAGGGAATAAAGGGGTTGGAGGAGGTGAAGTCAGGGACAAGGAAGGGGGCCCAGCTCCCAGGGGGTGCCCCTACACACACAGTCGCGCAGGCGCGCGCACCTCCATTTGGTCTAACCACGTGAGGAAGATCCATCCGCTGTCTCCAGCCACCCCACACCCCCACACCCCCATCCTCCCTCCTCCCTCCTCCCTCCGTGCCAGGAATACTTTAAGTGCACACTCTCCCTGCTGATGCACACCCCTCGGGCTCTCCGCGGCCCGCGTAATCCTGAAGTCCAGACGGCTCGGCTTGGCCTTCGAGGCCCTTCCCATGTTAGCTCCCCTCTTTTCCAGCTTCTGATTCAGACCCTATCCTCCAGCTCCCCGAGAACACCACACACTTTCTCACCCCTGGGCCCGACTGCAACGGCCCTGCCCCCGACCCGCTCAGGGTCAGCGAACTTCTACTCATCCGTAGGGCTCTGCGCAAAATGTCCCCTCCTCCAGGAGGGCTTTCCAGATTGCCCCAGGCAGGACCGGCCACTTCCTGCTCTAGAACCAGGTGACAGCTTGCACGGGCCTTCCTGCGCATTCTCTCAGGATGGTGTGTTTGGATGTCACAGCAGAGGGTGAGGACTTGCCCGGAACTACCAAGCGTGTGAGGGTGGTACTGGGCAGAGGATGGATGGGCCAGAGGACGGTGGGTACTAGGGTGACGGGGAGATGAGTACAAGAGAAGATTGGGGATGGAGGGAGGAATAAGTGGGTGGAAAGACAGGTGGGCTGAAAGGTGAGCAGACAGATGAGAATGGAGAAGCAGAGCCAGCATGGCACACAGGACATCTGGATCCCTTTGCCGGAAGAGTCGGGTCTAAGGGCCCCCCTGGTTATTCCTGACCACTGTGGTTTCAGCTGAGGCAGGAGTGGGGTGATAGGGGGTTCCTGAAAAGAAGGTGTCGGCAGGCATGCCAAGAGGAGCTGAGCAGAGGCAAACGCTCGTGCTGAGTGAGGCCAGAACACAGCCCCGCTGGCATCCTTGGGACTGCTGCCTGCTACCGGCCCCAGCTGGTCACCAGGCTCTTGTCTCCCCTCCCATTCTCTTCAAACCCCCAAAAGGCTTTCTGTCAGCTGGCCTCCTCCCACCCTGCAGGCATTCCCATCTGCATGAGCTTGACCCAGGGGGTCTCATCCTAGCTTCCACCCCCACACCCGTGCCCCCCACAACAGGTACCCAGAGAAGCTCGGGCCCAGGTGGAGCCCCAAGGTCAAGAGATCATCCTCATCTTATGTGTGGCCTCCACCTGCTCCCTCTCCTTCTCTGGGGTCTCCACCTGCTCCACTCTCCCCATCCACCATCCATCCATTGGGCAACCCTGGAGGAGCATCTGTATGCAGCATGTCCTTTGCTAAGTTCCTGGGGCACCAATTTTACTAAAACGGGGCTCTGGCCTGAAAACACTGTTTCACGGACTTCCTGGGGACACAGACTTGTGAACAGACATTCCCAGAAACACCTCGACACTCGCTTATCCTTGGCCAGAAAGGGAGTCCAACGCGGAGCCCCCTGCGTCCCCTCTCCCTGGGGTGGGTCGGAGGCCCAGCTTCATGCTCTGGACTCCAGGGCTCCTCGGGCTCGGAGAGGAAGGGACTGGCCACAGCACCAGGGCTGGGGGCTCTGGGAGGGAGGGAAACGACTTAGGGATCCGAGCTGAGACTGTCAGCAAGGGCTCCTCGAACCTCAACATCACCGGGTGCCCTTTGCCCCCGTCCCACTTGGCTCCTCTGCAGGCGGCAGCCTCTGCTTCCCACTCACAGGACGCTGCCCCTCCAGGGGCTGCCTTAGCTTGCCTGCCCTTGGCACCATGCACGGTCCTGGCGCCACGGGCCTTGGGTGAGTTCATACATCAAACAAGGAGGCAGTGGCTGGCTTCCCGCCCTTCGGGAAAAAGGGAAGAACTAGAGGGTGTGGCCCTATCCCCAATCTCACATCCTCCTGACCCACCAGAGCCCCAGAGCTGACCCCAGAGAGTGGGTAAGGCTGAGAGAGCTGGTCAGCTGACCGCACCCACCCTACTCCATCTCAGCCTCTAAAGCTTTGTCCTTTTCTCCTACACTGGAGCCCCTCATGGGGGGGGCGGGGTATGGGGAGAGTCACTACAAAAGGACACATCGGTGTGTTAGACTCGTCTCCTTGCCCCAGGATGTCTCTCGTCCCCATTACCAAGGTGACTAAAGCGCTCCCTGTATATAGAATGATGCCTGATTGTTGAGCTGCATGAGCCTTCCAGAGACACCCATCAAAATAGGGGGGATGAATCTACCCAACAGAAGTCAGGGCTCAGGACCACCAGAGACATGCACCAAACCTCCACAGCAACGCCATTTGCAATAGCCCCAAACTGGAAAGAACCCAAATGCCTATCGGTGGCAGAATTGATAAATACATCGTGTACCTTCACAGGGGGACCATCTTCCAACAATGAAAAGGACCGATCTACAACCACAGGCAAGAAGATGGGTGAGACCCACAACCACGGCGCTGAGCAAAAGCAGGCACGACGGCGCGCACGCGGCGTGCTCCGCCCTAGGGTCTGCGTAACCAGCAAACCCACGCTGGTGAGAGGCGTATAGCGGACCACCCTCAGGGGAAAGAGTGACTGGAAGGGGACAGAAGGGGGAGTTCTGGGTGCAGGCAACACTCGAGTTCTTGACTGAGGGCTGGATGTGTTTAGTTTGTGCACTTTTGTGTATTTGTGAAACACTTCACTAAACTCAAAGGGAAGGATGCCTGGGGAAGCCTTATCTCTACCAGCTTTGTAATATGAGGGCAACTCCCTCTCACCCCACCTCCAAGTCCTGTCCCTTCTCCCCCGAATTAGTTGTGGCCTCACCCCCCACTGAGCCCTCCCCGTGGCCCACGACCTCTCTCACCCAGATGACCGTGACCACCTCCTCCAGGGCTCCTAGCTTTGCCTCTCGCCCCTTCCAATCCACACGCATACCACACGGAAGTCAGGGATCGTGGGGAGCCAGGAGCAACCAGAGAAAGCCTTCGTAAAAGTGTGCAAGAGCTCCCAAGGCTCCCCCATCGCAGGACCTTCAAGTGTGCTGTTCCCAACACCTAGAATGCTTGTCCCTGCACTTCCGTGCCTTGCTGAAGTGCCACTTCCTCCACCTCCCAATTCAAATCCGATCCCTCTGGTATCCCGCATACATCCCTTACGTCGCCTCCAAGCACGGTTTCCAATAATGCCTTTGTGTAGGCAATCACGTGTTTGCATCCTTTCTCTCTCCCACCGGATCCTCACCTCCTCCGAAGGCCAGAACAGGGGCCGTCTGCTTTTCTGCTGTTTCCAGCTCCTAACTCTGGGCCTGGCTTATGGCAGGTGCTCAAAAATGCTTGTTGACCGAGACACGAGGTCTTAATTGGTCCCACCACCAATAAAAGACCTGACAATGTGACATAATAAAAGTGTTAGCTAATACTATATGGTAGTAATCATATTGCAATACATAAATGTATAATATCAAGCCAACATGTTGTACCCTTAAACTTATACAATGTTATGTGCTAGTTATCTCTCCTTAGCAATAAGATTTTAAAAATACGTAAACTTACAATGCAATAAATTCTGTTCCAAAGTGAGGTAACAAATACCTGAAAACTCAATATGCTTGTTGAATGAATACGTGAATGGCCAGGCCTCTCTGTCCTTCAGGCAGTCTTTGGAGGAGGGAAAAGTCATCACTGGGAACAAAACTCGCACTTGTCTGGGGTCAGGTACATCTGGGCTGTGCTCTGGCTCTGCCACTCACTGCTTGTGTGACCTTAGGCAAGTCATGTCCCTCCTCTGGACCTCAGCGTGCTCAATTATGACATGCAGGAATGAGTTGGAGGGATCGGGACCATGGTGGGCTTGAGGGGTTATGTGACATTGTGTGTGTTTGTACAGTGGCTGTGTGTGTGTGTGCGTGCACATGCCCATGCACACTTCCCTAGCAAGAGCAGCTGTAGCTTTCAGTAGATTCTCAAAGGGATCTGTGACCTCACAAGGTCCAGAGCCACTAACCAAGATCCTCTACAGATAGAGAGAAAGAGGAAGTAATCCAACCATGGCAGAGCGCATTGGATTAAACCCCAGAACTCCTATCAGGGATGTAGGACCCTAGGGTGGGCTGCAGGACCTGACCTCCTGGGGATCTCCTACGCTCAACAGGACCCTGAGTTACGGGGCAGAGGCCAGATGAACTGACCCCAGGGCCGGGCTTTCAGAGAGAGGAAACAGAAGCAGCCCGGAGTCTCCTCCCCACTGCTCCCTCCACCATCCGACAAGCACCCACTTGTCTCGGGATACAGCAGAGAGTGAGGAGGCGAGCCTGGCACCTGGAGATGCCCTCCAGGCCCCTTGGCGCCCAGGTCAGAGGAGGTTTGGCGGGAATGCTGAGGTGGGATGCCAAGTCCCACCTTCCCTTCTCCCAGGGCTGGCGTGTGGGGCCAAAGGGGGGCTTAGCCTGTATGGCAATGATGGGATTCTGAAGAGGCCACCAAGGGGTGCAGGGCCGCGCCTCCAGGCTCCAGTAATCCAGAGCTGGGGCTCAGAGGCCTGGGAGCCAAGGTGGGCATCTCTTTTCAAAGCAAAGAGGAGGAGCAGGCCACAGATTCAGGCCAGGGGAAGGGAGTGGTGTGGGCAATGGGGCGCGAGGGGACAAAGCAGGCCACCAGAGGAAGGAGGACAGTGTGGTCTGTGCAGAAGACAGTCTGCTTAAGGGGACAAATGGGGGCAGCATGCAGAGGAAAGAGGGCAATATGGCCAGGCGGGGAGGGGGCTGCCCAGAGGGGAGAGAAAAGACAGGCTGGGGGCGGACACAGGTGCTATGAGCACAGCCTGTGACCCAGGGAGTGGAGCTGGGCCTGTGGAATGGGGAGGGGGAGGAGGGGAACCATCTGTGGCAGGAATGGTGGCATGTCGATGGCAGGACTGTCGGTGGGAGTGCCCTGGCTGGGAGCCCAGATGCCTGAGTAGCTTCTAAGCCCTGACTCCTGAGGGGGGCTGAGAGCCCAAGAGATGTTTATCCACCACACAAGCTTGGTAAAATGCCTCCTCCCTCTAGGGAGGCGAGGGACACCCTGGTTACTCTTTCCTGAGTCACCGAAGTCTCCCGGGAGTTGCAACATGAATGGGGGGCCTGGCAAGGGAGACAGCGGCCAGCAACAGCAACCCCCCGCCCCCAGCCAGAGCCAGGGGGCAGTGGGCACCGCTGGGACCGGGACCGAGAGTGTTGTCCGGCACATAAAGGAGGGAGGGAGTCATGGGCGAGCGCCAGGCTCTCTCAAGAGGCTGATTAGAAACCAGCTCATCCGAATGCAGACAGACACTCGTCCCTATCCCTATCCCTGTGGCTGTCACATGCCCACACACACAGTCCCTTCCCCTTCCTTCTCCCCTCTCCTCGATCATCCACCTTCAGTGCCCTGGCGCCTTCCTCCAGCTCAGCTGACCTCCTGTCCCTCAGGTGGCCCGCCTGGCACCTACCCCTCAGTGGCTGCATGGGGAGTGGGGGAGGTAGGGAGGCAGGGAAACAGGAGACCCCCCAACAGAGAAAGTCAAGTCAAGAAGGATCTGAGGTAGAGACAGATGAGGGTGGGGGACTGGGAACTCACTCCCCCCTGAGACCTTTGAGGACCTGTTCATGAGGCTCTAAGGCAGGGATGGAGCCCGGTGACCTCCGGAGGGGCCCTGCAGTCCCGGGGTTCTACCATGCCACTTTCCCTCTCTGAACCCTCTGCCCCGTTGGCAGAACTGAAAAGCAGCAGTCTGGGGGAACACCTCCAGGCCTCACCCTACCCCCCGAATCACACCTGGGCCACCTCCACTGCCAGGGCTCAGGCAACAACTACTCCCCGCACTTGGTCTGTCACCAGGGCCTGTCACCGTGGTGATGACCTAGGCAAGAACTTAGGAATGATGGAAAGTTTCATTTATAGGTGCAGCCCTATGCCTGGCAGCGTGGAGTACACCCAAGAACATGCCATAATCCAGGCCCTGAGGGGCACCCGGTCACGGGGGCGGGGGGGTCAGCTCACGGCGTGCACGTGCGCGCGCACACACTCTCGGATTCACTGGCCGCTGCACTGAGTGCGGAGGAGGCTGGGATGTGACCACAGGGGCAGTTGGAGTTACCCTAACGCTGTGTGCCCAGGAGGAGAGATACAAGACACCAGCACGATCCACACCTTGCACGGCCAAAGGATCTCAGGAGGCCGTGGCTTTCGCACCCCCAAACAGGGAAGTGGGCGGGGGTTATGCTGGGAGCCTAGAGCAACACCACCCAGCCCCCAGTGACCTCAAAAATCTCCCTTTCCTCCTCCCAGGAGAAATCCAGTGCCCACACCTGCACCAGGCCCAGACAGACACTTCATCCAGGTCGGGCACCGGCCCATCACCACTCCGCTGGGTCAGTTTCCCACTTGCAAGGCTCCGGGACTTACCCAGAGCAGACAATGCATGAGGGTCCAGCTGCCGCCACCACCCTCAGGTCAGTCCTTGCTCTGCTGGGTGGGGTCCTGCCTGCCTCAGGAGCCCCCCCCCCCCCGCTCCTGGCTATAGAGCCCTGGTCAGGGACAACAGCCACAGCTCTGGGACCAACTCAAGGAAAATGACCACTTTCGGTGCCTTCGCCCAGCACTCCCAGCCCTGCCTCTCTGGGGTGGCTCCTAAACTTCAGCTGAACAGTCCACCCTTTTAGGGGCCAGGTCCTACATCACTCTCCTCCCACCCAGGGACAAGGGACCCAGGGACCCTCAGCCTAACTCTGTACCTTCACCTGGTCCTAGCTCAACCTGCGCCCCTGGGGCGACCTGCCCTTGCTGCGCGCCTCCCAGTCGCTGACAGGCACTTTCCTGGCGCGGCTCCTTACCTGTCTCAGGTGAGCCGGGCTCTGCCTGCCACCCTCTCTCCCCACACCCGTCCCCGCAGCGCCCTACCTGAAGCAGGCGCCGTTTGCATTGGGCGCGAGCCGAAGCCCCGGGCTCCCAGGCCTGGGCCCGCGGCGGTGCCGGGGGACTCCCCGGGGGCTGGGGCGTGCAGGGCAGCCCGGGCTCCAGCGCCTCGCAGCACACCAAGCTCACCGTGCAGCCCATCCGGCCGGGCGCCCGGCGGGCCGGGGCCGGGGGCGGGGAGGCGGACGCCCCGGTTCTGGCCCGCCCCCCAACCCAGGGCGCCTCCGACGTCTGGAGGGGGGTGGCGACGCCCCCAGCCCGTCCCCTCCCGGAGCCTTCTCAGGCGGCACTGCCAGGAAGCGGGGGGAGTGAGGGCCTGGCAAGGGGCGGTGACAAGGGCGCCCTGACGCAGCCAGTGACAGAGGGAGACCCGCGGGCGGGGGACGCGGGGAGGGGTGGCGGTGGGGTCCCTGGCGCGGGGGCGGTGGGCCGGCTGAGTCTGGGAGGGCGAGGAAGAGACCGACGGCGCGATGGAAGAGACGGGAGGCAGAGGGAGACACGGGGAGACAGGGACGCGAGGGACAGCGAGGTGGGAGACCGGGTCCTGGAGGTCCGGGAGAGGGAGCACCGGCCAGGAGGCGCGCTGGAGGGCAGAGCCAAGCGCGCGCCAGCGTTCACAGGCGCTTCCCGGCTTTGCCAACCGGTAGTTCGCCCAGGTGACGGCTCCTCTGCCCTCGGCCCTCACCGCTAGCCCTTGGGGCACCCCAGCCTAGAAACACGGGGACCAGGCGGAGGAAAGTCCCCAGAGCACAACCAGGGTGGAAGGGCCACAGCCCCCTGAGCAATGCACCGTGCCCATCCCTGGATACAGCATCTCACGTCCCTCCCTTTAGGGGCGAGCATCAGGACTGAGCATGGCACTGGTGACCAGCACTCATGGGGACGCCCCTCAGAAGACTGAGGTGAGGAGGAGGGGGACACGAGGTGAGACCCCTGTTCACCCCTCCCCACTTGCACCACACTCCAGCCAGGGGACAGTAGGACACTGGCAGCATCAGGTGGGGCCACATCCCGGCCTCTTTGTGCCACCTGGTGGCGGGAAGGAAGAAAGACAGGGGCAAGTGGCCGCGCGGGAAGGGAGCAAAAGCTGCCCAGCAGGAACCACGCTGCTGGGCCCCGTTAGGCCACCAGGGGAATCTGCCCGCCTCTCACCCATCCTGCCCTGGTGCCCTTGACCTTGCCTCTGCCACCCCTCCTCTGCAGGCTTCCTCCCGCTGTGAGCAGGATTTCCTCTCCAGAGCGCTGGGCTGGGCCTGAGTCACCTCCCAGGCAGCAAACTGGGAAGGCTGTGCCAGGCGGGGGCTCAGGCTGCAGCGCCCGCTGTCCGGGCCCCAACCAGCCAGGCCTCTCCAGGTGAGTCCAGGGAGACCACGGGGACTGGGCGAGGCTGGAGGAGGCCGGTGATGCCAGGAGCCAGGAGCCAAGGAGCGTGGGTGGACACGAGGGACAGGAGGCGATGCATATATAGGTATTTATGGATTTCATAGACAGTCTGGGCTGGAGGAGACTTCCGAGACCCTACGTCTGAACCCTTTATCGACAGGTGGGGAAACTGAGGCCCCAGAAACATAAACAATATGCCCAAGGTCACACGGTGAGTTACAGGACTCCCAGCTCAGTGTTCCCTGAATGCTGTACCCCGCGCCCACCCTCCTGCACTTATTCTCATCTCCCACTCCTGTCCCCTCCGCTCTGTCCCACTGCTTCTTCACCCCCAAATTCCAGCCCCCACAGCCTGGGAGGCAGGACACCCGGGTTGCCCGCCCCGTGCCCTGTCTTCGCTCCGGGATCTCAGAAGTAGCCCCCTGGCCCTCAGGGACTACCCCTGTTCTCTCTGAGCCCCAGGACCCCTGCAGGGAGAAGGCGCTGAGATGCCCCGGGTGGGAAGGCAGGCCTGTCTGACCCTCCCTCTCCTCAAAGAACGCACATTTTCCGCTCAGCCGGGGCCCAGGAAAGGATGAGAATGCGTGTCTCAAGGACGGTGACACTCCCTCAGCCCAGTGTCCACGTGGCATGAGCTCTAACCCGCCGCTGGCGCTAAGTCAGGCCGAGAGCGTAGGACCCAGACCTGAGTCCAAATTCTAGTGTCATGGCTCAGAGCTTTGTGACGGTGGACAAGACGTATGCTCTCTGAGCCCCGCTTTTCAGCTGGTATAAAATAGAGTTAGTGACATCCTTGCTGGATGGGCACTGAATGAGACAGAGGTGCCAGGCGCCCAGAAACTTCCCCGTAAGTGGAGACCACACCCTCATCTTCCCACACTGGCCTACTAGCCAGAGCTGGGGCGTCTGAGCTCACCGGGACTCTGGAGACGTTGTGTTCTTTCTCTAGGCTCTGATTCCTCCTCTATTACGGGGACAGTTGGGCGGCTGAACCCAGAGGCTCCTTTCTGGGCTGACCTGTCAGAGCCACCAGAAATCAATCATTTTCAAATACTCATGGCAGAAGAGAGGGCCGCCCGCAAGGTCACGAGAGACCTAAAAGGTGAGTACGTCCTGGGAGATTTTCTGGGACTGAACTGGGAGAGAGGTGAGGGGTCTGGGGGGCCTCTTCCTCAGAGCCCTCACTCCCCGCTGTCTGATGTCCACCGTCCGCCCCACAGCTGCTGTCTCTGCCATCCTCCAGGGCTACGGGGCTGGGCAGCCAGTGACAGATGCCAGCGCTGAGCTGCACAGACTCTGTGGCTGCCTGGAGCTTCTGCTACAGGTGGGGCCCTGCCCTGCCCTCTCCTCCCCACCCCTCCCCTCTCCTCCCCTCCCCTCCCTTCCCTTCCCATCCCATCCCTCCCTCCACACCC